>PXOB01000012.1:29736-185669 GCA_003012115.1 Trichothecium sympodiale | reverse complement strand
AATTAGAAGGAACTACCCCTTTTACGACTTGAATTCGACAACAAGCTCTAAAACCTAGCTGGACCAATAGCTGCTTCCCATTAGTAGTAAGTCCTAGAATAATCAATTATTCCCCCTCGTTACCGCCACATGATATTAACACGTTTTATGAGAAGATGAAATGTAAGAACTGCGCTCCTACTGCTGCATACTGCAATTCGCATAGCTACGCATCAGCTTGGCTCAATCATGACGGGCCTATTTGCACCATTATTAGGCTATTTCGATGACATTAATGACGCCACTCATACATTATGAATTTCCTCTAGCCAAATCTACAAACACTAGATGAAATGCGCCATGCCAGAATTGTCCGCTCAAGAACTCTCGCTCTTCTTGTCCTCCTCCTCGGGCGGGAAATCCTGGCAATTCAGACCCGTGGCGTTGTGCACGTTGGCGCAGTACCAGAAGCCGAGCTCGTCGTCGCCGTCGACGTGCGTGACGTGGTAGTCGGAGACGGTGACGTTGTGGCAGCCCCCCGAGGCGGCGCTGCACTTGAGCTGGCCGGCGGCGACGACGTCGGGCTTCATGGTGGCGGAGACGCGGCGGAACTCGAGGTTGGTGAAGCTAAACTTTGACGAGTCGCAGTCCTTGCCGAGGTTGCCGTTGTAGTTCTCGCACTGCCAGAGGAAGACGGGGGCGCCGCGGCCGTCGACCATGGTGACGTCCTCCATGAGGATGTCGTTGGCGTTGCCGACGCCGCCGCCGCCCCCGTTGGGAGGGTAGCCGTCCCGGTGGCCCGGCCAGGTCTTGATGTACATGGCGTAGTTGGTGTTATAGAGGGTCAGGTTGCGCACGTGGAGGCCGTCGATGAAGTCGTACTCGCCCAGGTACTGCGCGATGGAGCCGACGGCCAAACCCTGCCCGCCGCGGAGGACCGAGTCGTAGACGTATATGTTGCTCGAGTTGCGCTTGAGGGCGATGCCGTCGTCGCCGCACGTCACGTCCCACCGCGACAGCGTGATGTTGTCCGAGTATATGGTGTCGATGCCGTCCGTGTTGAGCGTGCTGTGCTGGCTCGACGACGTGTTGTTGACGTAAATGTCCTCGAACAAGAGGTTCCTGGACCACGTCGTGGCCATGGTCCACATCTGGCTCTGGACGAACCGCTGGTTTCGGACGATGGAGTTGGTCATCTCGCGCCAGTTGATGTTCATGGGACGGTCCGCGAGGTTGCTCCCGCCCTTGGCCCAGTCGTACCAGACCTGGCCGTTGCCGTCGAGCGTCCCGACGCCGTGGCCGTCCCAGACGATGCCGTCGCCGCCAAAGTACCACACCGTGCTCTGGTTCTGGAACCCCACGGGCATGGAGACGGAGAGCCAGTACTCAACGTCCGGGCTCCACAGCATGGTGCCGTAGAGGTGAATCTGCACGTCGTCGAGGCCCAGCGTCGTCATGTTGGAGTTGACGTGGTACGTGGTGCCCGGCAGGACGACGAGCGAGTTGCTGTGGCATTTGTTGTTGAGCGCGTCCATGATCTTGGGTCCGTCGTCGCGGCCCAGGTCGTCGGGTTGGATCACGCATAGCTCTCGGTTCTGCTCACTTGCGCGGGATTCCCATTCTTCCATGGACGGTATCTTGACTGGTGAATCTGCTCGTCGCACCGGCGGTTGTTCCTGGAGTGCCGCGGCGGAGGCGCTCGCCGGCAACAGCAGCGTGAGAAGTGCAGAGCTCAACATGATGCTAACGATCCTCTCACCACTTGAATCAAGTGATGGTTTAACCTAAATTCTGGTGCCCCGGGTGAGAGCAGGTAAGTATAAAATGACGGCTGATTGTGGAATGTGGCGTTCACTCATGAGACGGGTAAAGCCATCGGGCAAGACAAAAAGTCAATCCGCTATGCTGCTCTTTATACTTTTCTTCTCCTGCAACTCCTCATCTCCAACAACATGCCGCCTCTTCCCCTCACTTTTCACATCCCGTTTTACCTCGTTTTTTGCCCGCCCGTAGCGGCACAAGTAGACATCAGGGTGATCGGCGATAAAACTTGCCCTAAACCATGGCACCCCGCGTTTGCTGACGAGGTCCTAAAGTCTGTTGGCCGCTCTTTGAAGAGGCCTAGCAGTGTAACCTTACCCCACGATAGATGACGTCAATCTTTCGATGCCGGAGAGGGGGGCGATGATCCGATCCCCGGATTTTCATGAATACGAGGGCTGCCGGATATCTGCGGATCTCTCAAGTACATACGTAGAATTGCAAAGTTTGATGCCATCATCATTGTGTTTTTCACGGGGACAATACGAATCTGGAAATGCCTTGACGGCATGTCGTTGAGTTTGAATTCGTCCGACTTTGCCGCAAAATACCCCATAATGCACTGGCTGCAGGATATGCAAAGGACTATATCAACATTGTTTGCTTTCCGTATCACAAAGGGCGATGTCTGACCAAACCAGCGCCATTGCTCACAGTTTTCGTGGTAATCTGGAAGGATAAAAGCGACATGGGTAAGATTGAAAATGTCGGTCTTTTGCGGTTAACGTAGGCGTTTGGGGTTGATCCTATTACTATGAACATGAATCAAAGCCAAAATAAATCAAGACTGCGTGCTGATGGTCCCGTCTCATTGTGTCTCTAACCATCATATGCTCACCGAAGAACAATGCTTGTCGAAGTCTTCCTCTTAGATTGGTAGACGGTGCGCGTACTCGGAAAAGATGTCAAATCTCCAGCTTGTATCAGATTGGTAGATGCAGACACCGGAGATTGATCTGGGCGAGGAGCATCTTTGTAGTCAAGTATAAAGACTCTGTGCCAATGGATGGCGACAACGACGACGAGGGTGGTTTTCAGTGTCGGCAAACAAACTATCGAGAGAAGAATCGAGGAATGCCTTCCAGTGGCTAATGTCATGATTGACTCCTTCGCTGGAAAGGCACAATGAGGGTTTGGTGATGATCAAGAGCTGGCTTCCGTAAAGATGAGCACAAGTCAGCCGCCGTTGCGCCCCTTTTTGCCTCGATAACCCCCTCGCTTTACGAATTGGACGCCAAGATAGACATCTCGTGATTGAGGAGACAGGACGCGAGATGAAGTGTTGATGGTTGAGGTGTGATCCAAACAACGTTGTGTACAAAATTGCCATGTAGGATTTGATAAACTACAAGGCTCAGCTGTTGAAGCGGTTGATTTTGAATCAGAGCATTGTAAGCATGATCTTCAGAACAAGTCGTGTATAAGCTAGCATTTATAGCATGAAATCTACCGCTTATAACACGACACTGACGGGTCTTCTACTTATTCTCACCTCAATACCTGCGAGATGATGAACAGGGGGTTCGAGTTTGCTTGGGATATGACGGCGACTAGAGCGAAAGAGTGCAGCAGAAGCTAGTCTTCCATGTTTCAATTCTGTAAAACCAAAGAGCAAGGCCTAGTTGCAGCTCAAATCAAGACTTGTCGTCTACTTCGATGCCTCCAAACTGCATCAATCCCAACTGCCAAGAAAAAGATAACCTTGTCAATAGGTCCAGAATGCCCATGTTACCCCTTTCAAAGAACCTCGTATCATGTAATACTTGGCGCAAAAGACAGTGCGGGGCCCAACGATCCCTAACCCACCCGCGTACGTGAGGAGGACGCAGTAGATAACCCGCCCGGCCCTTGATCTTGTTCGCGACCCCTACTATCGGCCTCCATTGTCGGTACACGGTACGATCTCCGCTTCGGAAAGTAGTACTTCTTGATGCAGTCTGAGGTTAATGTTAGTAATTACAAAGTGCAAGAGATGGAAAAGGGGGTGCGAGCATACCGAAACATGGATCCAAGTTGGCAATGATGGGCGAAATGAGCAGAGTGAGAGCGAGTACCTGGCCAAAACCGAATTGGTCCTCGGCCAGCGCATCTTCAGGCTTCATACACCGTCTGCCATTCAGCCGGGTCCCGAACACGGCACCAAGAGTCCACAAGAAGAAGCCAAAATTGGCGAGCTGAACGAAGATAGGGTGAAGCATGAACCAGTAAAAAGCCACGCTTGCGATCCAGAGCGGTACCCAAACCGTAAGCAACATGGCCAAGAATAGTAATTGTTCGAGGACTTCTATAAATGAAGAGCCCTTGCCAATTAGCTGCCAACACAACGCGGGGCACCTCCCGATCCAAGATATGCAGTAGATGTTGTAGTAGTCCCACAGATATAGAAATTGGGGCCAGATGTACAGAGTATCGCGCACAATGGAGATGAGAAAGGTCGACCAGAAGAGGAGATCCGGTATGCCCTTAGGCCAGGACAGGTCCATGTTCCAACCCCCTTGCTCTATGGGGTCCGTGTAGAGGTGCTCACCCATGCGTATCTTGAGCTCCTGCCAGACGATCAGAGAGGTAAACACCAAGATGATGACGACGCGAGCTATCAGTTTGGCCGAGTATAAGCCGTCCAGGCCGTCGGCCGAAGTGAGGAACGCAGCCTCGGAGCTTATCAGAGCGAGCCAGGCCAGCCCGTTGCAGATCCAGTAGTGGTAGTACGTCATGTCTTGCTTGGCGATGACGGCGATTGATATCGCCAGGCCGGTGGAATACAGCGCGTCCGCGAGGCTGAGGCGTATCTCGCGCAGGGCCGACGGGTTCTCGTTGGCGAGTCTGTGCTCGAGGATGTACCTTTTTGCGTCTGAAATGCTTGGGTGTTTTCCGCCGATTCTGGGCATGTTTGGCTGCGGGCATGCCATCCGTCGCCAGTGGCATTCATCCCAATTGTTCATCAATGCGTCGGTGATGTTTAGAGTCATGAGCGCGGAGCTCGTGATGACAAACGCCCACACCACTCCCTTTCCTGCGATATCGGGATCTGGATCTATGAAATCATCGCCATGGATTCCACAGTACGGCGGGGGCTTTGTCGGTGCCTCTAGCGGATGTCCAGCCATGTCGAGCACGTTTATCTCTCCGTCTGGTATGCACCAAAGGTAGGTTGCTGTGGCCAAAGGTGATTCAAAGTCTTATGTATCCGAATGGTTGTGGTAAATGGGTCAGGTAACAAGCTTGGTTGAATCTCTTTGGATATGGATAACAAGATAACAGATGGTAAGAGTGGTTTTACCCTTTGATTTAAATTTAGAGCCCGGCTGCTCTACGCTCATCTGCTTTCGGAATCAATGTGTGCTGGGCAACAGCTGATGTATGGCTGCTCGACCATGCATCAAGGTGGATCGATTCAGGGATGGATGCCCTTTTCCTGCCCTTTAATGAAACGAGCTAGGAAGAAAAGCCCCTTTTCACTCATGATTGTCCCATTTGCCTCAATATGATGCATATGAGCCGGTGCTTCGTTCTAGATGCAATTTTCATATTTCTTTTCCTTCAATGATCTTTTATTTCATTGAAAATGCCTTGATGGTTGTTGCAAGTTCGACGCCTTGTTGAGAACTTTTGTAGCTCCAAACAATGTTGCACATGGTGGTGACACGACATGCCGTGCCGCTTAATGCTCATTTTCTAGCCGCTGCCGATATATACATGTGACGATGCAGCGGCCAGTCAAAGTTCTAGCCTTTTTTCGCCAAGGGGATGCCCAAAACGTGCAAATTTCCCAAGTGTTCTCGGTGTAACCTCTCCGCGTGGCGTGTTCCTTTCTTTTCTTTTTCTGCACAGCTCAGCCTATCACATTTGGCCTGAAAAAAGAGTTCGTAGCAACAACACATCATAATCATATATCAATAATCTGACGTAGACGTTCCGCTTTGAAGCTCGTCTAGCCCTCCCCCCTGTACCTGCTTGATGAAATCAGTTGTTGGAGTGTGCTGGAAGCGTCTCTTCATCACCACTGTTTCCTCGAGCCGGTCCAGCTGCATTTGATACAGCACCGAGCTGCTGCCGAAGACTTTGAACCTCATTTCGCAGCTCGAAAGACTTTCTGCCCTGTCTGCTTAAACCTGCATCACAATAGCACAAGCATATTGCGGCATACATACCTTCGTTTTCTCTCCCTCTGAAAACCAATGTCGATCCTGCATTCTAGGTTTAGTCGTCGACACCGATCGCAGCCCTCGGGCTGACTGGCATCAGCCGAAGGAGTGAGCAGACATCGCAGCTACATTATCAGCAAGGTTTTAATAAGGATCACTTCTTTCCGCCCCCTTGAACTTGCCATTTAGCTCTGTCCAAACCTTTTGCTGCCTGCATTGGTTGCAGGCTCGTCGCCGAGGCCGCTTGTCCGACGTGGCGAGGAGAGGTCGGGCCTCTAACCGACTCGCCATTGCTTTGCGAAAGGGTGTCTCGAGCCCTATATTCGAATCGACTGCAGATCCGATTAACAACTAGAATGCAAGTCTCAAAGGGGGCCGACCGGACATGCCGTGCCATTAATGAAGTCGATCGGCGAACTAGGGCCGCAACGGCATTCTTTCTATCAGCACCTCATCCTCTACCCCGCGTCTTTATAAATGCCCCGCGTCTTTGGGCATGACTAAGCTCTCACGACTATGTTTGGGCCTCCGTAGCCCGTGTCGGCATCTGCTATCAGGGGCACGTTGGTGTCCAGGTTGGCAATCATGTCGGCATGAGACGCCATGTCCGTCAGCCCTGCAAAGCCGAGATCAGGCTGTCCAAATTTCGATGCCACGGTCCCAGCTCCAGTCTATCAGATCTTGGCATTTCTTTTCCTTCACTTTTCACACAGAGCCAAGCAATCAGTTGTGTGTGTGGTACACCACTCACCATGTAAATGCAATCGAACCCGGCCTCGAGGGCGACTCTGGCGCTGAAACCATCGTATACTCCAGGAGCAACAATGATGTCTCGACTATCACGGATCATGCGTCGCAACTTTGAGGCTGCGTGTTCAGGGCGGGATTCATGTTCACTGGTGGCATTAGCGTTGTTGCTTGCTGCCATTTTGACGGGTAAACCTATGATGTAATATGAACTTGATTATAGTAATCATATCACAAAGGAGGTATGTCGGGTTGACAGAGAAGCAAGATGAGTCGACTACTTATGTCATGTTACACTTGCAATGTGAATGGGCGATATGAGACCGATCGTGTAGATTGAAGGCCGGTCGGCGATGGCTTACAGTGTTGCACTTTCCGATCGGCTTGGTAACCAATCATTGTCATGTTTTTCTGCCCCAGATTTTCCAAGAGAGTATTGAGCAGGGGCTGAATCCACTTCGCTGCGGAGGAGTCCTCTCGAAGCAGTCAATCGTACAAAATCCGATCGGTCATTATCAACATCTCTCAGGTTTTGAGAAATTACCCCAGCTTATTCATCGGCCAAGGCCTCGGCCCGAGCCGAGTCTGAGGTGAGAAGATGTCCGGTGCGGTCTTGTCAATCAGCAGTTGTATAAGTACTGGGTCATATAACGTGGAAACATTTGACCAATTCCTCTTCAACTCTGGAGTACCCCAGTCATACCCCAGCCATACTACTCTATACTTGATATTTCTCATCCCAATCTTACCATGTCCAGGGACGCAAAAAATGACGAGAAGCTGCCACACGCCGTCAGCCATCTGGAAGAGCCGCTGCACAATGCCAACAAACTAGACGCTTCATCCGCCGTCACGGACCCTCGAAATGAACCTGAATGGCAGCAGGCTGAAAAGAGGCTTGTTAGGAAACTGGATATGACGCTGCTGCCCATGACATGGGTGCTTTACGTGTTCAACTACCTCGACAGGAACAATATCGCGTACGTACTAGCTTGCTACAACCAATTGACTCGACTAATATTGACCATTAAAATTCGAAGCCAGGCTAGACTTGACGGTTCCGAGGCTGATCTCGGCCTACGAGGCAACCAGTTCAACATCGCCGTGTCCATCCTCAACGTCGGGTAAGTGAAAGTGGTTTATTAAAGTGACAAAGCCCTCTCCCCAGCCTAACAATGTTAACAGGTACATGCTCGCCCAGTTACCGTCCAATATGATATTGACACGAGTCCGGCCGAGCATTTACCTGCCATGCTGCGTTGCTGCATGGTCCTGCGTTTCCGCAGCCACGGCCGGCGTGACCAACTTCTCAAGCCTCGTTGCCGTCCGATTCTTCCTCGGTATCATCGAAGCACCATTCTTCCCAGGGCTACGTTTTTGAAAGATGCAATACAATACAGGCTTTCAATGAGATTCGTCCTTTTTTTCATTTTCAGCTAATGATGAAAAAAGGCCTTTTTCCTCCTCTCGTGTTGGTATACCCGTCGTGAACTTGCGCTTAGAACGGCGGTGCTGTACTCTGGCCTCGTGCTGGCTACTGCCTTCTCGGGCCTCATCGCCGCGGGAGTGTTGGCGGGCCTCGACGGCGCTCGCGGGCTCGCCGGGTGGCAGTGGCTGTTCATCATTGATAGCGCTGGGAGCTTCGTTGCCGCCGTCGTTGCCCTCTTTGTCCTGCCCGACTTTGTCGGCTCGCGGCGGGGGAGCGGCCGGTGGCTGTTTTCGGTCAGGGAAAAGGAGGTTGCGGCTCAGAGGATAGCCATGGATAGGGTATCGGTGCCAGACGCGGACAGGTCGGTCTGGAACGGCCTCGGCCTCGCTGTCAAGGACTACAGGACGTGGGCTTTTGTTAGTTGTTCCCTGACACCAGAAGTAGAAAAAAAAAGTCACGGAAAGATTCGTGTTAGCTAACCTCTCGTTAGGTTCTGCTGCTGTGCTCCAACCGCTCAGCTTATGGCTTCAACAACTTCTTCCCCACGTAAGTGAGCAAACAGCCCCTTTATTATTTCTTTTTCTTTCTATTTCCGACGCAATAAGCGCAAAGCCATTAAGGCCCGGTCTTCTTATAACATAGTCCGCGGCACAGCCCCTTTATGACAATATCTCACACCAACATGACAAAAACATCAACAATACGCAGCATCATGTCCGGCTTCGACATCGGATCACGAACAGTCACCTTAGCCTTGACAGTGCCTCCGTATCTATTCGGCGCTGCCGTCTCCTTCGCAGTAGCTTATTCCAGCGACCGGTTCGAGGAGCGCGGCTACCACATATCGGCACCGATGACGGTCGCTGCCGTCGGCTTCCTCATCTCCGTGGCCACGCTCGACGTCCCCGCTCGCTACCTTGCCTCGTTCCTCTACTGCGCGTGCTGCTTCGCCGCGACCTCAATGGTGTACTCCTGGGCAGCCGCCGTGCTAAACCAGACGCCGGAGAAGCGCGCCTGCGCGACCGCCCTCGTTAACCTGCTGAGCCAGCTGGGCAACGTCTGGAGCCCGTACTGGTTTCCGTCGGTGGACGGGCCCAGGTTTGTCATGGCGAACTTGCTGATTCTGGGCACCTCGGTGGTTAGCGTCGTTTGTGCGGTGAGCATGAAGGTTATTTTGAAGAGGGCGAATAGGAAGCTGCTCGAGGAGGGGGGACACGGGGACGAGAAGCCCACTTTATATCCCATTTGATATTGGACGCTGATCATGTGCAAAAGGCAAGAGTGCCACGCGAGCCTTCTGATGAAAAAGAATATGCTGTGCTAACTCGATAGGACGTCACTGTACCTGAATCTTGGCTTGCTGACAACAACAACAACAACAACAACAACAACAACATCTCCGTCACTCCCATCCACTTGGAGACGTGGCATCATCTCCTATGGAGCACGAGGAGGCGGCCCGAGGCTTCTGTATGATAGAGATACTTGTCATCATATCTACCCTGAGGTTGTCGAGCTACTTATCAGCCCCGGAGATGCCGGCATCTGCGTATGTGCTAACCTATTTGAATTTATCTGTTTTTACAAAGTTCATATTTCGGATGATGCCACTTCGGTCAAATGCAATCTGTTGCCATCATATATTGGCCCAATGATAGGCTAGTATGACCTAGAGCTGGCTCGACTGCCACACGGCCCGAGGACAGCGTGAATGCTACCCCAGCTGCATCAAAGTTGGACATCCCCGCACCACAACCGGCGGAGTTGGTACGTCAATGACGAAAACCAGATGTGCGAGCATGTGCAGGCTGCATTCACATGATTTATTGACAGTAGATGAATGAAACTCTTCGTTCATATCTTCCTGCCTTCCTGTCATTCCCATTTTCGGTTCACATCTTACCATTCCTCTTCATATTTGCGAACGAATGAGAACCTCATCTCGCTCGATTCACAATGAGCAACACGGCAGACCCATCGTTTCGCGAAACCAAACCGCGGCAAGGAGGCCCAGAACTATCAACATCGCAGCTATTCAGGCTGGACAAGCGTACAATCTTTAGTATGAATGCCCCCCCCCCCCCTTATTCACAAAACAAGACAAGTCGGCGACTAACCGAAAACTTCCCCCTTTCTGCCAAACAGTCACGGGAGGGGCAGGATACCTGGGATCTGAAGTAGCATGCACAGTCTTGGAATCTGGCGGCGATGTGATACTCTTAGATATCATAGATTCTCCACTGCCAGCTGTCTGGGGTAAGATGCACCCTCTTTTTCACATGAATGGAGGGACGTTGAGACTGATTCGAACAGACAAGGTGCTTAACACGGCCGAATCGCATGGCCAGGTGATTCTGTATCGCAAGCTGGACGTGACTAGAGACGAGGCGATCCCCGCCGTCTTCTCGGAAGTCGTGCCGAAGCTGCGGTACCCGGTCCGCGGTCTAATGTCCTGCGCCGGCGTGTCAGACAGCGATCCGGCGCACGACTTCTCCGTCGAGCGCTTCCGGAGATTGATGGAGATTAACGTCACTGGCACATTTGCCGTCGCGCAGGCCGTCGCGCAGGAGATGAAAAAGGCCGACGTGAGCGGCAGCATGGTGCTCGTAGCCAGCATGAGCGGGACGGTAGTAAACAAGGTACACATATATTGTCACTTTTCTCGCACTTATCTGTTGGTTGACTAACTGGCATATAGGGAGTAGACACAGCAGCGTACAACGCCTCCAAGTCTGCCATCCTGCAGCTCACCCGCTCCCTGGCCGCGGAATGGGGCTCGCGCAGGGGCATGCCGCTCATCAGGGTCAACTCCCTCTCTCCGGGGTACATACGGACTGCGGCCACGGCAGAGTCCCTGCGGAGGCCCGGCGTGGAGGAGCAGTGGGTCGGGGACAGCATGCTGTACAGGCTGAGCACCGTCGACGAGTTCCGGGGGCCGGTGCTGTTTCTGCTTTCTGACGCGAGCAGCTACATGACTGCTTCCGAGCTGCGTGTTGATGGGGGGCACTGTGCTTGGTGAACGTCTTGCGAGTCTGTAGGATAGGATGAAGTCTATAAGGGAGACGTGGATTTGCTCATATTCTTTTTCTTTTTTTAAAAGGGGATGTTATATACACAGTTGTCGTATTGCTTAACCTGGCGAATTTAAATTTTTGAACCGTTCCGCAATCATTTTTATAAATAGGAATACGAAAAACGCTCTTACCACCGATCCGGAGGTAAAAAGAATTAATTGTTGCATCGGGGTCGGTGCAATTACTGGCGGTGGTCCTGCCAACGTTATCCCGGACGTTTACACGACACCGTCCCCTGACATCTCCGTGAAACACCAGATACGTCGCTTGCGTGGGTACCATTGGCTACTGGGGGGAGACAGTAACACGGTTTCGCGTCTTTCGTACGCCGCCGCATCATTCATTTCCGCAAGGTTTACGGAGTACCTGTGCGGATGACGCGAATATTTTGGTGACAATGCGTCAACCCCGATCCCGACCCCGATCCCGACCCCGAACTTGCAACGTTGGAATGCCCATTGTTGTTACAGTGGTACTTGCACAGCATTTAGGACAATGTCCACAATGTCCGAGTGATGCCGATATGCGAAAAAAGAAAGACGTCTGTTTGAAATTTCCAAGGTGGATATATAAGTCGCAAGGTTGTCACCAAAGATGTATATATAAAAGAAGTCTGACATGATAACTTCCCACATTTACACACACTTACACCCACCACACTCACCACATACATACATTTACACTCGGACACATACTCACACAAGATACAGCACTTCAGTGCCAGCCAAAACACTTAATTCACAATGGCCACCACCACCACCAACTTAATGCCCATCCCAGGCCCAAGACAGCTACCGATAGTAGGCAACATAACCGACATCGACAAGGACGCCTCAGTAAAAGACTTCAAGCGCCTGAGCGCAGAGCACGGCGAAATCTACCAGCTCAAGATGCTGAGCGAAAAGATCCTCGTCGTCTCGACCCACGCCCTGGCCGACGAGGTCTGCGACGAGAAGAGGTTCATGAAGAGGCCCAACAACGTCGTGACGCAGCTCCGCGAGGGCATCCACGACGGCCTCTTCACTGCCCACCTGCACGAGCCAAACTGGGGCATCGCCCACCGCGTCCTCATGCCTGCTTTTGGCCCCATGGCCATTGGCGGCATGTTTGACGAGATGCACGACGTGGCGTCGCAGCTGCTACTGAAGTGGGCGAGACGAGGGCCGGGGGAGAGGATCCTTCTTACGGACGATTTTACACGGCTGGCGCTCGACACTCTCGCGCTGTGCTCCATGGGGTTTCGCTTCAATAGCTTTTACAGCGAAAAGATGCACCCCTTTGTCGACTCCATGGCTGATTTTCTACTCGAGAGCGGGAGAAAGACGCAGAGGCCGCCGTTGCCTGCGTGGTTTTACAGAGAGGCAGATCAGAGGTACAAGGCTGACATTGACGTTATGAGGGAGACGGCCGAGGCGGTGCTAAAGGAGCGCGTGTCGGATCCGGATAACGAGAGGAGGGATCTGCTGGCTGCCATGCTCAAGGGGAGGGACTCGCTGACGGGCGAGAAGATGACGGATTCCTCCATCATCGACAACCTCATTACCTTTCTCATTGCCGGGCACGAGACGACCTCGGGGTTGCTGTCCTATGCTTTTGTAAGTCATCGCATACATGCATGGTAAAGGGTTACTAACGACCATCGACCTGCAGCATAGACTCCTTCGCAACCCTGAAGCGTACCGCAAGGTACAAGAAGAGGTTGACAGAGTACTTGGCAAGGGACCCATGACGCTGCAGCACATACAAGAGTTTCATTACATTCCTGCGGTCCTCCGCGAGTCCCTCCGAGTCGACTCGCCCATCCCCATCATTGCCGTCAGCCCCCTCGAGGATACGGTGATAGGCGGCAAATACGAGGTCCGCTCGACGGACTCGATCCTCGTCCTGTTCTCGTCGGTGCACCGCGACCCCAAGGTATACCAGGACCCCGAAGAGTTTAGGCCCGAGAGGATGCTCGACGACAACTTTAACAAGCTGCCCAAGAACGCATGGAAGCCTTTTGGAAACGGAGTTCGAGCGGTAAGTCCCCCAAACCATCTTTTTTTCATAACAAGTCATCCCATATTGACGTAACCTTTTTCTTAAAGTGCATCGGACGTCCCTTTGCTTGGCAGGAAGCCATCATAGCCATGGCCATGATCTTTCAAAACTTTGACCTGTCCCTCGACGACCCGGACTACGAGCTCAAGCACAAGCAGACCCTCACCCTCAAGCCCGACAACCTCTACGTCCACGCCAAGCTTCGTAACAACTCCAACCCGACAAAGCTAATGGCCAGGATCATGTCCGGATCCGAGCAACCGGCCGCAGCATCGTCTCCTAGTCATCACCACCATTCGAAGCAGAATGGCGCCATCCCCAGGGACGACGGCTCGAGCATAACCATCCTTTACGGCTCCAACAGCGGCACCTGCGAAGCCTTGGCCCAGAGCCTCGCCAGCACCGCCACGGCCAAGGGCTACCGCGTGGCAAAGCTGGGTGCCATGGACGAGGCATCAGAGGAGAGCCTTCTCCCGCGAGACAACGACCCGAACAATGCTCCAGTCGTCGTCGTCATCACCGCCAGCTACGAGGGCCAGCCGCCCGACAACGCCGTCAAGTTCGTCAAGTGGATCGAGGACGCGCCCGACGATCAAGACGTCTTGCGCGGCGTCAAGTACGCAGTCTTTGGCTGCGGCAACCGCGAATGGGCCCAGACGTTTCACCGGGTCCCGAAGCTGGTCGATCGGAGGCTCGAAGAGCTTGGGGCGAGTAGGTTGGTCGAGGCCGGGTTGGCTGATGTGGCTCAGGGGGACGTCTTTGGCGAGTTTGAGGCTTGGGAGGATCAGGCAAGTTTTTCCAAATCAACCGATGCGATGTTACATCATTGCTGAGTTGATGCTAATGTTTTTGTAGGTCTTCTGGCCATCCCTGGATTCTAGCCATGTCAATGGCAAAGCATCAACACCCCCCGCCGCCAAACATGCTCCAGCCCTGAAAGTGACAACAGGAGGTGGCAGCGTCCCGCAGCCCAGACGCAACGTCGACGAGGCGAAGGTCTTGCACGCCAAGACGCTCACGGCGGACGGCGAGCCGGTGAAGAAGCACATTGAGATTCAGCTCCCGCCTGGTTCTACGTACAGGGCTGGCGACTACCTCGCCATCATGCCTTCGAACCCTAAAGCCTCTGTTCTTCGTGCTCTTCGCAGGTTCAACCTCAAGGTATGTCGTGTTTGCCATCAAATACTCTGTATACAACTCACTAACCACACACCTTTAGTGGGATGAGACCGTTACCCTCGAAGGATCCAGCGTCACTCTCCCGACTGGCGTGACCATGTACGCTCGAACGCTGCTCGGCGACTTTGTGGAGCTCGGCCAGCCCATCACCAAGAAGGGAATACTGCAGCTGGCCGAAGCAGCCACGGATCAAGCGCACGCGTCGGAGCTGGAGTCTCTCGCTGAAGACGACGCATACACAGCCAACATTGCCGCCAAGCGGGTCAGTATCCTCAATTTGCTGGAGCGATATCCGTCCATCGATATAAACCTCGGCTCCTTCTTGGCCTTGCTACCTCCCATGCGAGTGCGACAGTAGTGAGTAGCATCCCGTTCATCTTCCACGTCTTTACGTGCTTGGTTGCCGCTAACTCTTTGATGATCAGCTCCATCGCCTCGTCCCCGCTGTCTGACCCATCGACAGTAACCATCACGTACTCTGTCCTCGAAGAGGAGGCCAAGTCGGGCCAGGGAATCTACTACGGCGTGGCGTCCTCGTACCTCGCATCCCTGCAGGAAGGCGACCCGATCCACGTCGCCGTCAGGGCCTCGAACGTCTACTTCCACCTGCCGGCCCGGCCCGAGGACGAGCCGCTGATCCTCATCGCGGCAGGGACCGGCATCGCGCCCTTTCGAGCCTTTGTCCAGGAACGCGCCGCCCTCATCAGCAAGCAGGAGAAGGAGAAGAAGCTCGCGCCGGCCGTGCTGTACTACGGCTGCCGCGGAGCCGAGCGGGACGATCTGTACGCCGACGAGTTTGCCCAGTGGGAAGCGACCGGAGCAGTGATGGTTCGCCGGGCCTACAGTCGAGACGCCGGCGCGCCCTACAAGTACGTCCAGGACGTCTTGGCCGCTCACGAGGAGGAGCTCCGTGACCTGTGGAGCAAGGGCGCGAAAGTCTACGTCTGCGGCTCGAGGGCGATAAGCCAGGCGGTAGACGCGGTGGCGCTGCGGATCAGGAAGGGCATCGCTGAGGAAAGGGGCGAGGCTCCTGACGAGGCTGCCATCAAGGAGTGGTGGGAGAAGTTACGAAACGTCCGCTACGTTTCCGACGTGTTTGATTAATAAGTTTGACAGGACCACCACGGGTGTATTAGGAGTTTTGATAGAAATATTGGTTCATCCCCATCAAATAATATATAGTTCTCTCTCTTCTCTCAAATCGACATCTTGACTTGCTTGGGGCTATTAATCGACAACATATGGCAGTTCATATGTTGTGTAAACCTTCGTGCTATGTGAATATCAGTTAAACTCGAACCAAAGAACAAGCGGCATCTCGGGGTAAAGACTCAGACTTTTCCGTCCATCGTATGTGTATGTAGGTAAGGTTGAACTGCGCGACTACTGTCCATCTGTTGATATTAGACACAGACATGTCGTGTAGGAACGTCGTATTTCCTGCAATCGGGTTTTAGCGGACGTACCCGTCCCCGTACTCCGCTGTCTCCGCTGTCTCCG
Organism: Trichothecium sympodiale; assembly: GCA_003012115.1. Taxonomy (NCBI): domain Eukaryota; kingdom Fungi; phylum Ascomycota; class Sordariomycetes; order Hypocreales; genus Trichothecium; species Trichothecium sympodiale. The sequence continues at coordinate 169,755 of PXOB01000012.1, read as the reverse complement.
TATTCTCCGCACATAACGCACTGACGCAAGTCGAAGCATGCATTGTTCGGCATCGGCATCGGCCAACACGTCGAAAGTAACAATAGAGAAAAAGAAAAAGAAAATCGGCGCCATCGCCAACTAAACTATAAAAGCCCCATTCTTGGCAAATCACCAATGCAAGCATCTATCCCGCCGAGTCGGAGACGCGCTCCGGCCTGTGTGCCGTGCAGGCAGCGTAAGCTACGGTGTGACCGTAAGCTGCCCTGCAGCATGTGCGTGCGCTCTAGAAAAGAAGAATGCTTCTACTCGCAGCAGCCGCAAGCAACGCCGCCGGCGCCTCGGGCACAGACTCGGACTCAGACGACGGAGCCCCTCAGCACGTCGGTGACCAACGCTGACGAGGACGACGACGCCGCCATCTCTGCCTCCCGGGATCAAGATCAGGCCGCACTATCACCAGACAGCCCCAAAACTGCGTCGGTATCGTCATCCGCTGACGCGGACGGGCAATGGCTCAACTCAAGTTTGGGCAGCGTGCTCATCAGCGGCAAGCCACAGCAGCTGACGCACAGGACCCCTTCCACCAGGAGCAGCAGCTCAACGACGGCAATAAGCCGCCGGCCCGGGAGACAGCAGGCGGGGGATCATCAAGATTGCGGAGCAGAGCGCAAGCACGCATTCACCCCGCAGGTATCAGATCAGTGGCTCGTCACCCTCAACGAAATCAGTCGCCCGATCAAGGGACTCATGTTCAAGGGCAGATACTATGGTCCAAGCCATTGGCTGCTGGCCATAACACTCGTAAGCCCCTAAGCTGAGATGCGCGCCCAAAGACGTGCATGTATATTGTAAACAAGCCAGTTGGTAACCGCTTTTCCTGTTTTCATATAGGTACCATCTACCGTGACTTGGGTTCACCAATCGCCATTACGTGACCGTGATGGAAAACCCGGACTCTTCGCCGACTGCACCACTTTGTCCAAGCACATCAAGGCCCACCGTCAGCCCAAGCCGTGGAACGGCGAACCCGGCAAGCACTTCCCTTCGAGACGAGTCGCGGACAGGTTGCTGGAGCTCTACATCCAGTGCCTCGCGCCAATCTACAGAATCGTCCACGTCCCGTCGCTGGTCTCCGATTACGGGGACTTCTGGAATGCGCCGGATACGGCCGACAGCCTTGTCGTGCACAAGATCCAGCTCTGTCTGGCCCTCGGTTGTTACCTGTATGATGACAACTTCTCCCTCAGGAGCTTCGTCATCCAGTGGATGCACGAGGCCAAGATGTCGATAGCCATGTCGGAAAATGGGCTCAGGACCTTGGAGCAGCTTCAGCTCCTGTGTCTACTTCACCTCGTTCGCCGATGCTACCAGGGGAAGCAGGGCCCTCCGCTCTGGATATCTGCCGGGACCCTCTACCAAGCAGGCATATCCATCGGTCTACACGTCTCGCCTTCGAAGCTGCCCAAGGTATCCCCGTACCAGGCTGAGATGCGGCGTCGCCTGTGGTCGACCATTCTCGAATTTCAGGTCGAGTCCAACATCGAAAGTGGGACCATGCCTTTGCTGTCTCTCGAGGGCATAGATCACGACCTGCCTTCAAATATAGACGATGACCAGATAAGCCCCTATTTAGACACGTCCCCTGCCGTTAAGCCGCAGGAAATCCTCACCGACTCCACCATACAGCTGGCACTGGCCAGATCCCTTCCGCTGCGCGCAACTGTTATCAAGATGGTCAACGACACCAACTACCAGGCCTCTTACGGGGCAATACTGCGGCTCACTGCAGAGCTACAAGAAGCCAACCGTGTGCTGTCGGCCCTCGTTGCCACTCACGGCTCACGTCTGCATCCGTTCTTGGTCAGCTGGTGCGATTCGTTTATCCGAAGGTATTTCCTCACGCTCCACATTCCTTACATGCAGCTGGCTGCGAGGAACCCGCTGTACTACTTCTCGCGCAAGGTCTGCGTCGACAACGCAATCAGGCTGTCATATGCCTTTTCTCCCCCGGGCGATCCGGGGAGCACCCTCGAAGGCCTGCGGCTTGCCGCCAACATCGACGACCCCTGCGTCGAGTTTCTTCGCTTCAACTACTCCACCGCAGGGCACGCGAGGTCGGTTCACCTCCAATGCTGCTGCGTGATAGCCGCCGAGATTCTCTGCATAATCCGCGAAGACGGCAGCGGGAACCTGCATCAGCCGCCGGGCGCAGGGGAGGTCGCGACTGGCAATCTCCAAAGCGTGCAGCTGCACGCCTTGCTCCGTCAGGCCAGAACGCTCGCCAAGTACAGGATCTGCGCGGGCGACACCAACGTAAAGGACCTTGTCCACTCCTCCGTCTTTCTCGCCGCCGTCGAGGCCTACACTTCCGATACCGCTTCGTGCCCCTTGGTCCAGGCGCGGGCGGCCGAAGCTGTTAACCAGGGCATCGCCATCCTGCGCGACCAGGCCACCGAAGAGACGCTCATGAGCGGACTGACCACGCAGAGCCTGGATGCGACCACGTTTATTAACGAATTGCCCCAACTGGGCGCTTTTTGGTTCGGCGATTTTCAGGGCGGCGATTTCCAGGACATGAGTTGGGAGAGCTTTGACGCGGGGTTGATGCAAAGGTGACGATTATAAAGTTGAATTGATGAGAAAAGATGCGCAGCGTCTTAACGAAAATACTATTATAAGAGCTAGAGCGTAGCTGCCAGGTCTTTTCTTCTTTTATGAGTTTTTATTATCGCGTGAGGGCAACGAGTAATTATTAATAAAGCGGACTTGTTAATCGACTCGCCGAATTCAAACGGTAACAAGGGTGGCTCCTTCTAATTGAATAATGATCTATCCGATTGAACGGTCAAAAAGGAAGGAGCTCCTGCCCATGACTCCTGCCCATGATAATAGTAATATAGGAAGGTGAAAGGAAGAAGGTGAAGTAAAGGAAGGCGAAGCAGGCCCCCGATATGGTCCTCGAAAAGCCCCCGGATGGGAGACCTATCGAAACATAATTAATCAGCCCCCGTAGCCGACGAAGGCAGCCTCGGGCAGAACTCATCCTCTCACAGCTGCAGAACGCCCCCTCTGGCAGCAGCTGTGCGAACCCTTTGCTCACTACTCTATACGCCAGCAACGGAATTTTATCATGATGGGTGTAAGTTTCACACTGCTTCAATTCCAGCCCGGTTAATATGCCTCTATTGTCCTACGTAAGGCTTTGCTGTCCTACAGGTCTGGCATGCTAGATATCAAGGTAGACGCTGCTCATTGGAGTGATGCAGACGCACCTTCTCCACTATCAAACGTTTTGACCACTGAGCATAGAAATCATGCAGCAAGGCGTTTTGCCACTTATGCCGGCAGAACGCCTCGCCGGTTGCCTGACGCACCTGCCAGCAGACTCTCGGGCGACTTTCCAGAGGCAGGTGCGATGGAGTTGGGCTACAGTCTTCGCGCGACCAAATCATTTCCCACGTTCGACATCACGACACTTTCCTTCGCCGCTTTTGCATCCTGGGTCATTTTTTGCATCTAATTCGCAGGATGAGTATGCGTCATGGCTGGATTAGTCAACGGCAGCATTATCAGCGCGTCGCCGTCGTCCATTGTGCCGCAGGAGCTACAGTCTGCTCTTTGCGATTTCAGAAATATTCTTACGTCGAATCAACGAGATGAGCTTCAGAAGATAAAGTCAATCCCAGATGCCGACTCGGTGTTGATTTTCACGGCTGAACTTGATGCCCGGATACAGAACAAGAGGAAAAGCGTCGCCAGCAGGCTTCACCCAGTCTTAGTGTCAGTCAGAGACTTCTGCGCAATTGTCGATACCTTTGTCTCCTCGAACCCTACTATCGCTGCCCTTATCTGGGGAGGCGTAAAGCTGACAATACTAGTAAGTCACCTCGCTGGTATATATTTTTGTACTTACAACGAGTTAGATATTTGTCAACTTCTCCTCCTACTATACGGCCTTGACGGATCTTTTCAGGTCACTCAAAGATTACTGCCCAGTGTTAGCAGAATACCAGGCCTTGTATCCGGAGTCAACAAGGCTTCAGCAAGCCTTGTGCAATTTCCATGCCGCGATCATTCACTGTTGCAAACACGTCATTGAGATCTCTCAACGACCATGTAGGTTGTTCATACGTCTATATTAATACGCAAATCTGATGTAAAAACAGGGCATCGTCAATTATCTCAGAACTTCTGGCAGTCGTTCGATCAGGAAATTCAGCAAGAAAAGATTCACGTCAAAAAACGTAGTCGAGAGGTGAAGGAGGCTTTAGAGTTGACCAAGCTTCATGCCGATAAGCGAGAGCAGCTTTTGCAAGAGGTTGAGCTCCAAAAGGCCGAATCACACCGCTCCAAGATCTCACAAGTCTTATTCCGCACATCAGACAATCTACAAGGCCTTCAAGCCCAAAGGCGTAAACACCTCAGCAGTAGGTACATGTCCTCGGCCACGATGGACAGCGTTAACCTTTGCTCTTTCTGTTTAGGGAAACGAAGACAGAAGCTTATAGATGCACTTTCTGATCAAGACTACTTCACTCCTTTGCGTCAAAGTCGCGATAGATGGCAGCCGGGAACAGCGAAGTGGATATTCGATACTAAGCAGTTTCATCGATGGATTGGCTCCGAAGAAAGTTCTGTACTATGGTGTTCTGGCAAGAGTAAGTTATTAAACCTTTGCGTGTGGCATACCTAACGAATATCAGTCGGCTCTGGCAAAACTACAATAGTGTATGTACCAACCTTTTACATGATTTCTCTACGCAGTGTTTCTAAAACTCGTCTTGTGCAGTGCAAAGCTGCTGGATCACCTTTATACGCATAAAGAGCCACAGGAGCTTGTTACATTCTTATTTGTGCGATTTGATGACGAAACGTCGTCAAATGCAGAAACCATCTTACGATCCATCGTGAAACAGTCCTTGGACCTTGCAAGTATTAATCAGGATGTCGAAGCTAGTCTGGAAAGTCTTGCAAGTGGCTTTACGTCGGCTTCCGAAGCCTTATTAGACATTCTCAGGTTGAGGCTTCCGCAATTTGAATCCATTTTTATCGTTATTGATGGGTTGGACGAATGCTCAAAAAAGCAGCGGGACCTTCTCCTCTCCGCCCTCGCTGACCTCTCTACCTCCCATAAAAACATTCGTCTATTTATTTCCGGTCGAGACAGCGCTACCAATGAGATTGAGAACAAGCTCGACTCTTTTGAGCATATTTCCATGGCAAACCAGCTGCTCACAAGGGACCTGGAGATCTACACGGACAAAATAATTCAGGAGAGATTGGATAAGGGTGATCTTGTTGTGAATGACGACAACTTAATTACGGAGATCAAAGAGGCACTGACAAAAGGCGCCGACGGCATGTAAGCTACTCAACCCATCGTTAATATTCTTCTTCATACACTAATTGTGTCCAGGTTTCTTTAGGTTGCATTCCAGGTGGATGAAATTTCTATGCAATCTCGAGATGATGATATCCGTGGCGTTTTGCGAAATCTACCTGCTACTCTAAAGGAGGCTTTCTACCGTGTTATGGCTCGCATAAAATCTCACAAATGCGATGATATCATCCAAAGGGCGCTTGTATGGGTTGCAATTGCCCGGCGGCCCTTGACCCAGGCGCAGTTACGGGATGCGCTCTCCATAGAAATTGGCCAGCCTTATTTCGAACACGGCAAACGCATCAATGATATATCCCGCGTTGTAGCGAAATGCAAGAATTTTCTCAATGTCGATGATGAACTCGACCTAGTTCAGTTCGCGCATCATTCGATTCGCCAGTTCTTGGTAGAGGAGACTCTACAGACACCATTCGACGAGTATCATATCGATACAGAGGACGCTGATCACTATGCCGGAGAGCTTTGTGTTACGTATCTCAATCTGAATGACTTCAAGACAACATTAGCCGCCAAATCTCAGTCCACACAGCCGATTTTACCATTGCTTCTGGCGAATTCGGCCCTTCAACCTACCGGAAGACTGTCAAAGCTAAAAAGCTTTGTGAGTCTATCCGTGGTTTCAAAATCTCGCCAATCATCATCTACGATGGAAACCGGATCTTCGGCTACCTTTAGCAGAGGTAGCACCACCAGCATGGATACCCTTCTAATGAACCATCCGTTCTTGAATTATGCTGCCACATTTTGGATACATCATACGACTCGTTTCTCTACGGAGAGATCTCGAATGTACACCTCATGGTTACAAATGGTGACTGCAAAACATGACCTTGCCCAGAAGCCATGGCTTGTAGGCGGTGTTGATGCTTGAGCCTACGCGTACCAAAATCATGCACTAATGAGAGTCCTGTCAGATCGGGATAAGATATCTACAGAAACAAGAGAAAAGCTGTTGGAACGTGCAACAGTTGAGGAAGACCGCATAATGGTTTCAATCCTGCTTGATGGGTCGGTCTCAGAAATCTGCAAAGTCAAGGCTCTTCAAGTGTCATCAGCCCGTGGCTGTACAAATATGGTTGATCTAGTGTTGGATTCGGGTGTTGATGTAAATGGCTTCCACGATCTGCTGAAACGAACGGCGCTTCAGATAGCAGTGGAAAAGGGCCACTTGCACATAGTTGACAGACTTCTAAAAGCAGGTGCCGACGTCAACAAAAAGGTCGAAGGCTCTTATCCGCTCGAAAAGGCAGCAGGAACCGGCCAAGTAAAGATGTCGATGAGGCTTCTAGAGGCTGGAGCTACGGTGGACTTTACCGCTGGTGAGAGTGGAAGTCAAGCCCTAGAGTACGCGGCGGGTTACGGTCATTCCGAGTTGGTAGATAAACTGTTGAAGTCTTGAAAGAGCAATAAATTGCGGTAACCTTGCCTTGGTCGATGTTCCTCTGAAGGCCGGTGTTACTTGTCATGAATATGAGGTAGAAGAAGCCGCGAAGAGCGGATGCTTAGACATCTTTGATCGGCTTCTGCAAGAAACAGCGTATGATGGGTCGATTTTGATAAACAGTATCAAAGCCTCTGCAATGCGACGTGGCCTGGTGGCAGCCGCGGGGGCCGGCCACGTGGTCATCGTGGATCGAATTCTGAAAGAAGGAGTTGATCTCGACTCCAAGAGGGTGCAAAAAGATGCATTGCTAGTGGCGGCAGGAGAAAATCATTGGGAAGTCGTTGAAAGGCTCCTAGAAGCCGGAGTCGATGTCAATGTGCCGCCAGATAAGCAGGGAGGACGAACAGTATTGCAAATAGCAGCAGAAGCTGGCTACGCAGACGTGGTCAGCAAAATTCTAGCTCATGGAGCTGATGTGAATGCTGCGCCTGCCGAGGAAGATGGGGTAGACGCGCTGACAGCAGCCGAAGCACAAGGTCACTCTGATGTGGTTGGGCTATTACTTGCTGCTGGTGCTAGGGCGACTGTGAATTCGGAACCAGGTCAAGAATTGATTCGCTTGAGACGATTGCCGAGGAATATGTTGCTCAAAGAGAATCTAGTTGCTCGACTCACTGATGTGAGCCCCGGGGGGTTAGAAGATTGGGTGACTTGTTTGACTGCGAGTGGGTGATCTCAAACATGAACGGGGTTGAAGCCTATGACATAAAGACTGAGGTATCTAACAGAAGATGAATGATATTGTAACAAAATCCGAATACTACGAATCAAGTTTCTGCCTCGATCCTGTCCCGAGGTTCGTATAACGAGCATTGCTAAAGCTCATTAGTCAAGCACATTCAACACTCGGCTTCTTGCGATTCAATAGAAGAGAGCAGCTTTCCATATGATAGAAAACTATGGTAAGCAACGATTTTTCAGATATCATGGCGCGAATATATAGTCGTCGCAATGGCTGATACGCACCAAGGACAGCGATTGGCCCCCAACCAAGACAACCCAGCCAAGACACCCTGAATCAAAACCCACGTATTACTCCGTAAATTCGTCAGCCTCAGCCGCCCTGCCTTGAACCTCCAAATTCCCCCAGGCAGCGAATGCAAAGCCATGTGGAGAAATTTGGAGGACCCCTTCCATTCAGCCTCGCGCGTATTATCATTCCAAATCATCTCAATCCGTCCCGACTTTATTCTACAATTGATTTTTTTTTTCTAGAGTCAACCCTGTAAGCATCCTCGGCTCTCTCCGAGGCTATTGGACACCTTTGCCCTGCTGCCTGTTGAAAGTTCGTCAGACGCTCGGATCGCCCTGCAACTGATAACAAGAACCCCTGCAACCAAAAATTCCCCAAATCCTAAAGTCTCACTCACCTCACCCATTGCGCATCACCACGCAGCCACACTAATTCAACTCACTCACCTCAACCTCGCCAAAAACATTGACTTACCACCACGACAACAACAACACCACCCAACATTCTATTCACTCCCCCGATTCATGTATCAGTAGGGAGGGAAGGTGGGGGAAAAGGCGCGCGCAACAAAATAAACCAAAGCGGATAAGAACAAATGGCTCCCCCGTCGCCGCCGGCGTACCAAAACGACGACAGGTCACCTCCCTCGTACTGGCAGCCAACGCCCAACAGCAACAACCCGACGCTCATCGATCCCCAGCGCCGGCAGAACCAGCACTACCGTCAGCATGTTCATCACCACCGCAACCACCAGCTCGCGGGCGGCCACCCGCGCGTGCTCTTCCTCGTCAGCATCGTCCGGCCGTGGACCATTGTCGTGCCGTTTGTCACCATCGTCATGGACATTTGGTGGTTTGCGAGCGGGAGGTTGTGCGGCGGCGTCGATGATTTGAGCAGTGAATGTTATTGGGTCCTGTGGTTGAGCTTTCCCATTGTACGTTTTTTTTTTTTCTCATCTCATTTCATTTCATCTCATCCCAAAAGAAAGTCATTTTCATCTCAACAAGAAAAGTCGATTTTCATCTCATCTTCTCTCCATCTAAAGTTTATTTAATCATATTGAAATTTTGTAAAAAAAAAAACTACAAAACGAATGAATACATTGGCTGACATAAAAATAGGCCTTCGCATCAATAGCATGGAACCTCTCAGCCCTCGTCTCAAATCGCCGCGTCAACAGCTACAGGCGCGGCATCCCCATGTCGACGCAGCTCTTCTGCCAGAGCGTCATAGCGTCCGGGTCGGCGGTATGCCTCGGCTTGCTGGGCTATCACTACGGCCGGTATTGGGACTACTACACACGGCACCTCGAGGGCGCCATGATAGCACTCGTCGCCATGATAACGTACGTGCTTTCTCCCTTCCCCTTTCTCATTTGCCTCTTTTGGGCTATCCCTCGCCCGTTGGGTAGTTTCTTGTTGACTGACGCGATGCAGCGTGGCGAATTGGCTCATGGTGGTGTTTGTGACCTACGACTGGAACCTTGATAGGAGGAATCGGCAGGATCATGAACTTGACACGATTCGATAACATGAATAGATGAAAGGCGATACCCAAGTACCATTGAATCATTATGAATTCTCCCCATTCTGCGTGATGCTATACTTACTATACACTTTCATTAACACTAATAATACAATCGTTCATCCGACACTTTTCTAACAATGTTTCTATGCGCTTCATCTAATTCCCTAGACCCATTGGTCCTGCGAATCCCCCATGGGCCGCGAAGCGCATCTGATAATCTCGCAAATCGGCCCAGTGACATAGCTCCTCTTCCTCGTCCTCAGGCGTCATGTGCATGGCATCTACGCCACCTGCGCTGGAGCGATCCTCGCCAAGACCTGGTCCAGACTTTTCCAGCTTCACAAGGATATCAATCAGCTGGCTCAGGGCCTCTTCGTTCTTAACCGCGTACGGGCCCTTGCGCTCGGCGTTGTCGTTGAGTAAAGTTGATGCTATCTGACGGATCTTGAGAATTATGCTGCTGCCGTTGGGTTCGAGATTGCGCTGCGAAATGCTACCAAGGACGACGAGCAGGTTCTGCACAATACATTCGCGTTCCTGGAACATCAGATCGAAGATCTCCTTGTCCTCGACATCCTCATCCTGCATCGATGGATCTGTGCCGTTGGCCTGCTTTTCCGCGAGGTAGACGTCGCGCAAAATATAGTAGAGCTCGACAAAGTACAAACGTGTAGCCAACTGCGAGACAAAAATATTGGCTTTCTGAATCTCATACTGAAGCTGACGGCGGCGGTGGGGCTGTGTCGAAAAAGCGTTGCGCACATCATGTGGTGGCTGCGCATTTGGCCACACAGGCGGTACATACTGCATGGCAATGTCCTCGAAAGCCTCCTCGGGGTTCACATGGTCGGGATTGCCAAGTTGAAGCTCCGGTGGGAGGGTATCAATGATATTCTTGGCAGCGATCAATCCATCCTTCAAAAGGGCTCTCTGATCGGGCCATGGCAGAGTGCTCATTCCATAGGCCAGCTCCAAACTAACAATGCCGTTCATGGTGACATAGATATCGATCGCATAGCGGAACCCTGTCAAGAGTGAGTGACCTTCAGGTTGGCTATTTATTTGATTGGCAAGAATGTAAATGTCATCGACATTCTCAGGCGATGCTGGGTACGGCACATTTGGAGTAGATGGGGCAATGACAAGGTCTGCCTGCGATTCTCCGTGCTGGGAGAACGATCTTATTCCCAATAGCAAGCACCAAAAAATACGCTTGCCAATCTGATCCTTGACGTGATTGAATGGAAGGGGATCAGGGGAATAGGGGTCGTTGCCAAAAGTAGGCAGATCACCCGGATGCTTTGGTCGATTGAAGCCAAGCTCGCGAATGAGCGTCAGTGTCTCGGCCATGAAGTGATGAGATGCGTTCAGCTGATTTGTATAGCTCGAGGCCAGGCCTAAGAAGTAGCTCGTGGCAGCATCGTCGAGAGTCTTGGGTTGCTTAAGGATCCATTTGCTGCCTCTTGTGGCAAGCGCTATCTCGCGGCATTTGTCAACCATGAAGATAGCTCGGGGGAACATGTGGGCGCCGTACTGAGCTTTGAGATGCTCTCGCACGCATCTCGGGAAAGATGCTACCAGGGTGCATATCATGCTAGCCACTAGTCCCAGAAACTCCGGTCTCGTCCTATCCTCGCGATTCGCGAAGCACTGTCGGAAAGTCGGTTCGTGGGGGAAAGGCGCCAGAGGGTGGATATAGGTGAAGAAATCGTCAATGAGTAGCTCGAGCACCGGCATTGGAGCAATGGCCTCTGCGTCCATCATTCCCTCTGTTGGCAAGCTAAGCAAGCCATTTGCTCCAGAGCCGTTGGTAGCTGCGTAATCATCCGCAGGAATGAGCTCAGCGCGTGCTTTCTTGGCTGCTTTGGCCGCCTCTGCATGTTTATTCGGGGGGCCTCGTCGCTTCGTCTGTCGATTGTACGTACACTCAACGCCCAGATCTCGGCATGGGCCACAAGGGATTTCTCTATCATCGCATTTGACCTTTCGCATACTGCACATGTCGCATGCCCGTCTAAGGCGAGTGAGCTTCGGATTGATAGTCGGGTCCATGCCACGTCTTGGCATGCTAGGCACCATGTACTGCTGCTGTTGTTGCGGATTCGGCTGTGGCTGCTGCGGCTGCCTCGGTGGCTGATGATGCATTTCGAGGCCTGGTTGCTGAACGCCGTGACCTTGCTGCTGAGCATTGAGGTGTTGCTGTGCCTGCTGTGCCAGGTGCTGATGATGTTGCTGCTGGTTGTGACCGCCGTCTACTTCCCCCGCAGCATTGCTTTGCGATGCGAAAGCGTCAACGCCAGCCTGCTGCAGGGCTTGAGAGCTCAAGCTGGCTGCATGAGCAGCATCGCTCGCGGCTTGCAGAATCTCGAGTCCATTGCTAGCGTAGGCGTGAGCTGTAGCGGCTTGCTGCTGTTGTTGCTGTGTCTGCTCCGTCTGTGCCTCATCTGGCTGCGACTGGACTGGCTCTTGCTTTGTTTGCTCTAACTGAATCTGTCCCTGCTGTGTCGGCTCTTGCGGTGTCTGCCCTTGCTGCGTCTGCTCTTGCTGTGTCTGCTGTTGTTCAATCTTATGTTGCTGGGTTTGCTGGTCGTCCTGTTGATTGAGTGAAGGTGGATTCGATTGCGACGACATGATGGGCAGGCCCACGAAGGAAAAATGGCCTGGCAATGGGCGCGACGCGATGTTGATTGTCCGGCGTTATGGCGAGATCTTGCCGAATTTGAGCCTTGGGGGTAAAAATCGAGAGTCCCACCGAAAAAACCGAAAAAGCCTGGCAAGGTGGAGGAGGAATCGGGGAAACGTAATCACGTGACTTCGTGTCATTTTTCCAACTTTTAACACTTTCAAGCAACTTGTCCGATTTCAAGTCACGGGTATTCCCTCTTAGGGGAGGAAGAAACGGTTCTTAAGCTTAACGGACACTCAATATCTTTATTTTTCAAAAACTTACCACTCAAGCAGCACCATCTGTGTTGAACAACGTCAAGATGCGCACAAATCCCCGATGAAGGCAAGGATGCCTGGAACAACCTGAGAACCTCCTCGTGAACAAATAATATACATCACTTTTGTGCCAAAAATCTCGACTCGCCAGTACGATTTTAAACTCAAGATATTGACAATGCCTTCTCTCAGCCTTCTCCCTGGACTCCCCGCATCATAACCTCTTCTCCACACCCTCACCTCAAGCTCAAGACTGGTTTCCCGTTTTTTTGCTGTCGACCCCGATTCGGTGACAAGGTCCGAGGCAATCGGAGCAAGATTCCAAACCCCCCCGTTAAGGGCAGGCCTGCCGACTACCGAATCATGAACTACGGGAGTCGGCAGCGCATGCACGCAACAGATAAATTCCCCTTGTCGCTCTTCGGCTGAAATGGATATCTATGGTTATTGATTGATCTATTATTTACCGCTGAATCCAATTTTCATCATGTCGTCTGGGCGGACCTTTAAACTAAACTCGGGATACAACATCCCGGCCGTAGGGCTGGGAACGTGGGTAAGGCGACGATCTCTCACAACTCATTCGGATGAGTAAAGACTGATTCTCGGCAGCAATCGAAGCCAAACGAGGTCGCCCAAGCGGTTGAACATGCACTGAAACACGGCTACCGTCACATTGACGCCGCGGCCTGCTATGACAATGAAGCCGAGGTCGGTGCAGGCATCAAAGCATCCGGGGTACCCCGCAGTGAGATCTTCCTCACGTCCAAGTTGTGGAACACGCACCACAAGAGCGAGGATGTCGAAGAAGCCGTCGATCTCTCTCTCAAGGATCTAGGTACAGATTACCTGGATCTCTTCTTGATTCACTGGCCAGTCGCTTTCCGCAAACTTGAAGACCCCAGGGCGAGGTTTCCAATCGACCCAGCCGATGGTGGGATTCATGTTATTGACGTGCCCATTAAAGAAACGTGGCAAGCTATGGAGGCGTTGGTCAAGAAGGGCAAAATCAGATCCATTGGTATCAGCAACTTCACCCAGGAGAAGATTGAAGACATCCTCACCTAGTAAACTGCCAGTGCCATAATTTCAAAACGGCCATGACTAACTTGGTATTAGCGCCGAGATCAAGCCAGCCGTTAACCAGATCGAAGCTCATCCATATCTCCAGCAACCAAGTCTCCTCGAGTGGTCTAAGCAGCAGGGCATCCTCATAACAGCTTACAGCCCCTCGGGGAACAACATCTACGGCCTGCCAAAAGCTCTCGATGACACTGAGGTCGTAGCTATTGCAAAGGAGGTTGGAAAGAGCCCAGCACAGGTACTGATTCAATGGGCCGTACAGCGCGGCACGGTTGTCCTACCCAAATCGGTGACAGCCTCTCGTATCGAAGAAAACTTTGTCGACTTTGAGCTGCCCCAGTCAGCAGTTGAGAGAATCAACAAGTTGGATCAGGGCAAGCGGTATAATACCCCTCTCAGGTTGGGAGTCAACATCTTTGGGGAGCACAGTCCAGAATTTCTCAAGAAGTCAAGGCAGGATTGGATTGATTCACAAAAGAAATAAGAGCAGACGCACGAAGCTACAGTTATCAAATGAGGCAAATAAACATCCAGCACTTGGTCATCTACTCCAACGCACACATTCTCGACAGTGTAAATTATCGCATTTCAAGCCTTTACATGGGCTCGCACGCGGAAGCACTCTTCACACAGGATGGATTCAATAAAACTAAGAGGGATTTCAGTGCTACTTTCCTTATCAATCCTTTTTACGATATCTTCTCGTTAGGTCAAGGGGTGGGGCAAGGATGAGGGAGAAAAAACATTGGCATTGAACCAGCTTGACATTTGTATCTGACACGTCGCATTCCGCAAGCCTCACTCTTCTACATTGATTTTCTTATCTTGACATCAACAACGTCAGCCCAACACTTAGGTCCCCTCCGAGTTGCGATTAAAATAACCCCACAATGAGCATCTCAATTCAGTCAGCAAAACCTGACGAGATCCCAGAGCTTGTGGATTTTGTCATGGCAGCTCGCGCCGAGATATACCCTATGCTTGACTCATCGTCGCACAATCAGCTAGCCAAGCGAGAGCTCGCCAACTTCCAACAGACGTATTTGCATCATCCCGACGGGGCCTTTTTCACCGCGCGGGCCGACGGCGTCTTGGTCGGCACTGCTGCCTACGTCGCTTATGATGGGCGATTCCTCCAGCTGGATATCGGCAAGGATCGTGTCGTCGAGGTGGTCAGGTTGTACGTGAGCCCGTCCTGGCGCCGCGGTGGCGTGGCTTCGAGCCTATTTGTGGCATTGCGGAAACAGGCGCGTCAGGTTGGCATCAAGAAGCTTTACCTGCATACGCATCCCTTTCTCCCGGGAGCGATTAGTTTCTGGGAGAGGCAAGGCTTCACCATTGTTGATGTCGAGGACGACCCTGTCTGGCATACGACACATATGAGCTTGTTGATCGCTGAGTAGACCAGGGCATTGTGAGCTTTTGGGTGGTTGAAGAGTTCTACACCCGAGATGGCTCTACTTCGAGCATCGATTCGGCGGTTGAGTTGAATGTCGCGTCTCGCGCTGGTGCTTTACGGTCAACCCAACGGACGAGGAAAAGCCAGGAGCACAGCGCGACGCTAACGCAAATCATGGCAATATATCCGTTCCTCCAGTATGGGGCGTCGTCAGCTGGATAGAGAACGATGCCCCAGAATGTCCACAAGAGGCCGTCGCTAGCTGCCATTGAAGCGAGGATGACGCTACGAGCAGCATCGTCGGCCGTGCGCGCAGCAATGTTGCTCGACCAGCTGTACAACAGAGGATTGATGCCATAAGATGTCGAGGAGAGGTAGAACGCAGTGAGATTGCCCGCCAAGGACATGTTTGGTATGAGGAGGACGACTGAGCAGACGATCTGGATGGTGCACAAGAGGAACCCAATGCTTAGCCTCCGGTTGTATCGGTCAATGGCCAGAGACGAAGTAAGCTCCGCCACGATGCCAATCGCATGTGTCGGGATCGGATAGGTATTTATCTGGGACTGGGTGAAGCCGTTGGACTTTTGATGGTACTTCATGAAGAGAAGCATCAGGCCTTGGACAATGTAGGCTTGCATGGCCGAGGACAGCGCTGAAAATGCACAGCAAATGTAACTGAAAAGAAAGAAACAGATATCAGTACTAGAATCAAACCTCATGCGCTGTGTGATACGTACAAGATAGGTTGCCCTAGGACTCGCTTTGCCAAGCTGAGAGGCTGGATGTTGTGGCCATCTTCACTCTTGGGCGGGAGGCGATCAAGCGCGAGCCGGCGTTCCTTTTGGCTCAGATAAGGAGCTTGCGTACACTCTGGAATGTCTGGGAAGTAGATAAACCCAAAGAGTGCAGTGGGACAAGTGATTATCCCGTCGATGAGAAAGACCCATTGCCAGCCCTCTAGGCCAGCGTGGCCATCCATGGACTCGTGTATCGCCGCCATCATGGCGCCCGAGAACATCTTACCAACCTGACCGGCAACAGTAAAAGTGGCAATTCTTTTGGCCAATTCGTTGTATTTGCTGCCCATTGCCTCAGTGCTTGTCCCGTGCCGCATCTGCTCAAGCGGAGAAGGGGAAGAGAACTCACTACCAGCAGCCCATGATGTAGATAGAGCCGGCATATGTGCTCGCTTCAGCGAAGCCCATGAAGAATCGCACTGCGCAGATCTGCGCATAAGTCTTGCACCCAGCGCAAGCCATGGTAAGGCCCGCCCAGGTCAATATCATGGTGGAAAGCCATATCCGAGGTCGCACTTTTTGGATAATGAGGCTGCTCGGGATTTGGCCTATCAGCAT
Source organism: Trichothecium sympodiale (assembly GCA_003012115.1). Lineage (NCBI taxonomy): Eukaryota > Fungi > Ascomycota > Sordariomycetes > Hypocreales > Trichothecium > Trichothecium sympodiale. The sequence goes on along the minus strand of PXOB01000012.1, from coordinate 153,645 downwards.
ACTAAGTGCTTGGGATTAGCAAATCGCTTTGCAGCAGTGTAGGATAATTTACCCTGCTGAAGCCATGGAGAGGACTACATTGTACTCGTTTCCTTCGAGTTGCAATGACTCCTTTAAACCAGCGACCTGTTGCGGATACACTTAGCAAGCTTCCGTCTCCCCTACTCGACATTATACCTACATATGCATTTGCAAAGGCAGATCTATCTATAGTATTTGTTAACGCGGACTCAATAACGAGTAGAACCACATACCAAGATGATTGAAGAAGAAACTGAAAGAGCAAAATGTCTGCCAGTGGGGTTCAACACTACAGTTCTCCTCCTCCACTGCGCTGAAGCTCACTCACGAGTATGAAGAAATCTACCACATTTCCAGATTAGACATTGTTCGTCCTAGGGGTTTTCCATCTTTCTTACCAAGTTTTCGGATGAGTTTCCTTTCTTCCTGGCTCGTGTCTCCCCAGAGCCAATCGGCTGCTGTAAGCACCTTGTGGTCAACACAGATTTAACCATGGAAGGTACGAGAACCTACTTTTTGAAGTAGCTTCCTTCCTCTCAGCCATAAGAGAAGCAGGGAAACAATGGCATGCCAAGAAATAACATGAATGAGGGGAAAGCGCGCACAAAGGAAAGAAAATCTTCGAAATTACTCCATTTCATCTATGCTGCTACCTTATCGATGGCTCGTTAAGTGCCCAATCACATCACTGCTATTTTGCGTTCTAGCGTAATCACGGCCATCAAGGTTCTGGATTTCCTTGTCCTAACCTAGAGATCAGATCATGGCGATCACTTATATTTATGAAATTAATCAAAACGAAGAAAAAGAATGAAAAGAAAAAGAGCCTAGTAGATGATCGGTTGGTGTTTCATAGTTGTAAACTCTATAAGCAAACTAAAAGCTATGGACTGAAATCTGTTCCTCATCACGACTCCAGACTAATCGGGATTAAAGATTGCGTTGGGCGTCAAAGTTTTGATCGTGAAACATAGTTGGCTTTTGGGCAAAGCCCAAGAACAGGTACGACAAAAATCACTACGTTTTAGAAGCTTCCATGGGTGATGTAATGACGGGGACTTGCAGGAAATAAAAATTTGATTGGCCTTGCGTTAGAAACTGTCATTCTCCCTGGCCTGTGACACCAAGCCCAACAGTAGAAATTTGTACAATGATGCAATTCTGTGGGGGTGAAAGACTGGAGCTGGTAGTACAATTTTCTTGCATGTGTCACTGCGATAACGCATGTGCGAGCTCTTTATCGCAGGGCTGTGCCAAACTCGAACTGGTTTGCCCCGCGGAGGGGTTGGTCGATCACCAACTTTGCCGTAGCGAGAGGAACGGGTGCGGGAATAGCTGTGTGAGATCCAGGAGTATGACAAAACACTGTGCGTTCCCTACTTGGAGTATATTACCACCTAGATGCATGGTATAGTTGGATATCATATTACAACCACTGGGGTAAGATGATAACCGTCTTCGATGGCGTCTTGGTCGCAACTGCTAGTTCTCTGTTGTAGAACCGTAGGTGGACCAAACTCGGGCGCTGGGTGACGCGGATCCATAATATCGGTCACATCCGACAAAGACAGATAACGATGGAAGAATAATATCTTGGCCGACTACGGAGTACGCAGTTGGTTGCAATCGTTTTGGATAGTCCCATTCTCAGCGTTTCCTTCTCCTCGTTCCTCGGCCACTTCCCGTAGGTGCTGAGCTAGAACAGTTTCCCCCTTTCCCCCTTTTCTTTGGCGAACCCTTGGCATTTGTCGCTGACCGCTCAGCCAAATTCCCATTCACCGTCGGATACCCTTCACCATGGTTTTGATCAAAGGGAATAGGGGTAGTTCTAGACCTCTTCGTAACGTGCTTATAAAAAAGTCGGTGAGGTCACCGGTCTGGTATGGCTCTCGCGTTGACACAGTGACCACTCGGTGGTACGAGAAGGCTGCCAATACTAAGTATCTACCTAAAGCTTTTATTTGCCATCCAATGATCAAAAGGCTACACTGCATAAGCCGCCAAAAAGCAAGATAAAAAAGTTGAACGCCGCAGGGCACCACAACACCCCCAGAAAGGAAGTTAATAATGTCCAATAAATAATCTTGTAAACCGATAGACCAATCATTTCTCATTAAAAGCCAGAAGTGTCTGTGTCAGATCGCAGCAGGTGCCCCGACCCCCAGGAGCAAACCGTCCTGGAAGCCCCACCAGATCACCGGTTTTCATGAAGAAAGCACGATTAAATCCTTGCGACTGCCTGCCAGAACCGCCATTACGGGAGGCTTTTGTCATTTTTAGGTCCTGCTGCCATCACCTGACTGATTTCCTTCAAGAAAAACCTCTGTCCCTTTTCCCACCAAATTCTACCATCACCATCGGCATCATTTTTCTTAGCGCATGTAATATTTGTTCTTTAGGTGTTCCTTCTAGCATACTCCATACGAAATCACAAGCTTTTAGACCTTTCGCCCCTGCGTCTGCCCATTTTTGGCAAGCTCTGGTGCTAAAATGGCCGACGACAGCAACCCGCAGAAGGCCCAGCACCGCCCAGGCTCCCAAAGCAGCAGTCGCCCATCTGCTCTCCCTTCTGACCACTTTAAAGATCAAGCTTTCGTCGACTACTCCAAGGGCTCCAACGACTCCGACGGCGAAACCACTCCTCGTCCTCCCTCAAACGTAGGCTTCGACGCCGTGACTCCTGGAATCTGTCCCGATAGCTATTTCCCCGAGAACCCGACCCTCTCCAACAAGAACACCACCTCGCCCGACCTCGAACCGAGCTACTTCTCGGCCGGCGATCGCAAGATACTTCAGCGCCAGGATAGTATCTGGGACCGAGTGGTTGGCCATAGAAAAGCCATGGCTCGCCGCGAGTCTCTGTCCGAGATTCGCGCTGCCAATCCAGACCTTTCCTTGAGCGGCAATGTGATTTCGGCCACGTTTAATATTCCGCATGCCTTTACATACTGCAAAGGCGGTCACTGGGTAAGTTCTGGATCATCACATCATGACCAATTTCTACAGTATGTATTCGTCCGCACATCCGGCCTGTATAAACGCCTGACGTGCAGCCAAATACAGACAGTAGATTTTGGGCCTGAGTGGTATGCCTCGTCCCGAGATGTGGCTTTTTGTGGCTGACAAGCACTTTTGGTGCGGCATATAGGAGCTGAAACCTCGTCGCGGGCAATCCGCCCTCTTTGACGCCTTTGCGCATCTTTCGTCCGATGCGACTCCATGGAATCACACGGTTGTCTCGTGGACCGGAGAAATCGACTTCCCTGCCGAGGATCCTCGTTCGGCTACTGCTGATCCAAACACCACCATTGGTGCTTCCGCGCTGAACCCGCTGTCAGCTCCCGTTCCCGTCGATGCGCAAACAAAACTACCTACGCCGCCGGTTGCCGACGGTCTGTGGGTGCCCAAGGCCGATCAAGAGAGGCTGGAATCTCTGCTCTCGCACGACAAGAATATCCGTACCATCCCCGTTTGGTTGTTCGACGAGAATGAGGCCAATGACAAGGGTGTCAACCTCAAGGACCAGACCCGGTGGAGGCGCTTCGCCGAACACTATCTGTACACGCTGTTCCACTACAAGCAAAATGAGCCCTCGGATGGGCGCAAGGAGAGGGTTCAGTGGGCCGACTATTACCGCATGAACCAGAAATTCGCCAACAAGATCATCGAGGTGTACAAACCAGGCGACATCGTCGTGGTCCACGACTACTATCTCATGTTGCTCCCCAGCATGCTGCGTCAGCGAGTCCCCAACATGTACATCTCATTCTTCCTCCATCAGCCGTTTCCCAGTAGCGAATATCTTCGCTGCCTCTCCCGCCGCAAGGAAATCCTCGAAGGTATACTGGGATCAAACCTCATCGGCTTCCAATCCTACAGCTACTCACGTCATTTCCTGTCTTGCTGCACACGAATCCTGGGATTCCCCTCGGATACGCTAGGCATAGATGCCTACGGGACAAGGGTCGAAGTCGGCGTGTTCCCCATTGGCATCGATGTTGCAAAGGTTGAGGCTTACGCCTGGACCGATGCAGTCACCGAAAAGTACAATGCGCTCAAGGATCTGTACCGCGGCAAGAAGATCATTGTTGGGAGAGACCGGCTGGATAGTGTACGCGGTGTCTCCCAAAAGCTTCAAGCCTTCGAGCGTTTCCTGGAACTGTATCCCGAATGGCGCGAGAAGGTAGTCTTGATTCAAGTCACGACTCCGACTAGCGTCGAGGCTGAAAAGGAGGATGCCGAGAAGCAGATCTACAGCAGAGTCAACGAGCTCGTTATGAAGATCAATGGCCAGTATGGTAGTCTGGGATTCTCGCCCGTTCAGCATTACCCTCAGTACCTGGACCAGGATGAGTACTTTGCCCTTCTCCGAGCTGGAGATATTGGTCTCATCACATCTGTACGAGACGGTATGAACACGACAAGTCTTGAATACATCGTATGCCAGAAGGAGAGCTACGGCCCCCTAATTCTCTCCGAGTTCAGTGGCACCGCCGGTAGCCTGAGCGATGCCATCCACATCAACCCTTGGGACCTTACTGGCGTGGCCACCAAGATCAACAACGCCCTCATCATGTCGGATGAACATCGCATGGCGATGCAAATGAACCTCTACAACCACGTTCTCCACAACAATGTCCACACGTGGATCAACAACTTCATCCAGAAGGTGTACACTGTTCTTGGGGACACCAACACCGCCGTCGCTACGCCCCTGTTGGACCGAGCCCTCATGCTAACTACGTACAAGGCTGCGGGCAAGCGTCTCTTCATGTTTGACTATGATGGTACGCTCACTCCCATTGTACGAGAGCCCAGCGCAGCAATTCCATCAGAGCGTGTTATCCACGCTCTGAAGCAGCTGTCTCGTGACCCGAAGAATGCTGTCTGGATCATCTCAGGCCGTGATCAGGAGTTCCTTAAGCAGCATCTTGGACATATCTCAGAGCTAGGATTCTCGGCCGAGCACGGGAGCTTTATGAGACAACCCGGCTCGGAGGAATGGGAAAACCTAGCAGAGAAGCTTGATATGGGGTGGCAAGACGAGGTAATGGCGATCTTTAACAAGTATACCAACAAAACCACAGGTAAAGTCTCTCTGAACCCTTGGTAGGACATGGATTCTAACTGATACAGGATCGTTTATTGAGCGGAAACGATGTGCCTTGACTTGGCACTACAGGCTTGCAGACCCCGAGCTGGGCGAGCATATGGCAAGGGAATGCCACAAGGAGTTGGAGGCCGAGCTTACGCGGAAGTGGGATGTTGATGTCATGCCTGGGAAAGCCAATGTCGAAGTGCGACCCACCTTTATTAATAAGGGTGAGATCACGAAGCGGCTGGTATCAAAATATCATACGCCTTCTGAGTCGGGACCGGAGAGCGGCGATGGTAGCGGCAAGGTGGAGTTTGCACTATGCATGGGAGACGATTTTACAGACGAAGACATGTTCCGAAGTTTAAACGCTGTCTCGGGCCCAGTACTGAACCCAGACCACGTATTTACATGTACCGTGGGGGCGAACACCAAAGTTACACTGGCGAGATGGCACCTACTCGAGCCAGCGGACGTCGTTGAGTCAGTTGCGCTATTGGCTGGCCTTGGAGACCCCAACGAACGTCCGAGCGAGGTCAACCTGGCCGCGCTCAGCGTGGTCGAGGGACACATCCCGGAAGATATGGCATAGAAGGCTTTTGGGGAAGAGTATGGATGATTATGGTTGAAGAAAAAAAGAGCTTGGTATAAAACTGCACAACCGGCGTTTTTAGATGGTGGTTTGAAGCTTTTCGGTGTTGCCTTCATGAATTACGACCTTTTGGACAATTGAAGATGGGATAGACGGGTGGCGAAAGATGCACTGAATTTCGGCCAAGAAGTTTTACCCTGATTGATCTCGGCGACAGCGATGGGAGGTGGGAAAAGAAGGTATGATATGGTGGGTTGGAGGTAAGGTATGGGGAGTTGAGTTTGGTGGCATAGAATTGTTTGACCTATCACCCTTAATTGAAACAATTGCATAATCTAGTCCCTGCTAATGTATCAGATATCTCGGACTGCAAAACTACCATGTTGATTTCCACGGGAGAATCATGTCAAGACGCTTCCAGAGAGACGGAAAGTTTCATGTCAACTGTCGCCCCGATGAGGAAATGAAAATCACCCCAGAAGTTACGCCGATTAGCTACTGAGTTTAAAGAGACGGTTAAGCAGAAGTTTATCGGTTAGTATCGACCGTGGGATATGGCCGCTAGAGGAGAGCATCCGAGCACTCCGGAGTGCTGATAGCATCAGTCAACTTTCACAATCGACAAGAACCAGTGCTCGAATCCGAAGAACTCCAACCCCGCAAGTTTCATTTGTCAGTCCCGCGGAGGTGCGAAGATTGTTAACTCGGTCTTGTTCGATGCTCCTACGGTGCCACTGTATGGTTGATTGAAGTCTGCACTTGTTCCAACGTCATTAGCGGCCCGAGATGTCGATCATGGCAAGCCATCTATCCTAGTGGGCGTTGCAATGTCATTGGCGCATCCAATTGAATTCGTACCTGCTTGTCCGGACGCTCCGGGGTAGTTTTTTCTGGAGAAAGCTTAAGGAGATTTGGGTAGGCAGTCTGCACCAGCTTGCCGGCGTGCGTGGCTGAGGGTAACGTCATTTACCTCACCGCGACACTACATCTCGACGGCCGTAGCTGTAGTAGTAACCCTGGGGAGACACCCTTTTTTCAGCCGGACCGATTGAAAAGCGAGTTTATGGGGAAGATGATAGGGAGGGAGGACTCTGGGGCGCAAAGTGTATTTGAGAAAGACCAAGGACATTGATGACAGAGTATATATCATGACGGTTATCCCCCATGATGGTTATCACCTGTTGAAGGTTGCGTCAAATAAGGGGTTTCTTGGCTCTCTTAACGTCTGCAAATCTTACTAGAGACCATACGATTGATTATACAGTCGCATATCTCACACTTTTGTTTCACCCAAGGGGGTGTTTTACTCGGCATTTGTTGCACCAGTCTACATAGAGAGAGAGAGAGAGCGAGATACGTGCAATCATGAAGGGGCCTTGCGACTTCCTTCAGGTCCATTTCGACGAGTTCGACCCCAACTCTGAAAAGGCTTCGGGTGGGCAGAGACGGTCATTGGCTGGCCTAGACTACTCGCCCTTGCCACGAGTAACATGGCGGTCGTTTAACATGGGTCTGCTGGTATCGATGGGCGGATTGATGTGAGTTTTTTTTTTTTTTAATGAACATGTCAACTTTTCTTTCAGTGCCCCTTTGTTGTTGTCCCCCCGGCTAACCCGGATTTGTCTCTTTCTAAGCTTCGGCTATGATACTGGTCAAATCTCAGGGTTTCTAGAAATGCCAGACTTTCTGCGACGATTCGGTCAGGGCCCAGACGACAAAGGCAAGTACCACTTCAGCACCGTCCGCTCCGGGCTGATCGTAGCCCTACTGTCCATCGGCACGCTGTTCGGCGCACTGCTGGGCGCCCCCCTAGCCGACATGCTCGGCAGGCGAAAATCAATATGGATGTGGAGCGTCGTCGTAGGCGCGGGCTTCATCGTGCAGATGGCCGCGGAAACGGCGTGGTACCAGGTCATGATAGGTCGCTTCGTATCCGGTCTGGGCGTCGGGGGGCTGAGCCTCCTGGTTCCCATGTACCAGGCCGAGACGGCGCCGTACTGGATCCGCGGCGCGCTCGTGTGCGCATACCAGCTCTTCATCACCATGGGCATATTCCTGGCCGCCGTTTTTAATTATGGCACCGTGTCGCATCACCCCAACAGCTCGGCCTGCTGGCGCGTCGTCATCGGCGTCGGCTGGGTATGGGTGTTCGTGCTGGGCTTCGGCATATTGCTGTTTCCGGAGACGCCTCGGTACGATTATCGCCATGGGAGGGCGGACAGGGCGAGGAGGACGCTGTGCGAGGTGTACGGGGCTGCGCCGAACCACGTGGCCGTGCACACGCAGGTCGAGGAGATTGAGAGCAAGGTGCGGGCAGAGGACAAGATGAGGACAACGGCTCTGCAGGAGTTTGTGGGCATGTGGAAGGCTCCTCGGATGGCGTACCGTATCATCCTCGGCATGTCACTTCAAGCTCTCCAGCAGCTTACCGGTAAGCATATACCTTACTCTACAACAGCTGTTTTTCTTTTGCTAATGATGTATAGGCGCCAACTACTTCTTCTACTACGGCACGACAATCTTCATGTCCGTCTCCATAGACAGCTTCAAGACGCAAATCATCCTCAACACCATCAACTTTGCCGTGACCTTTATAGGCCTCTACATGGTGGAGCACTACGGCCGCCGAAAATCCTTGATGGGCGGCTCAGCCTGGATGTTCACCTGCTTCCTCGTCTTCGCATCCGTCGGCCACTTCTCCCTCGACAGGGACGACCCGGCGCGCACAAAGGGAGCGGGCGTGGCCCTCATCGTCTTCGCGTGCCTCTTCATCCTGGGCTTCGCCACCACCTGGGGTCCCATGATCTGGACCATCCAGGCCGAGATGTTCCCCAATAGGTACCGGGCCAAGGGCATGGCGCTGAGCACCGCTTCCAACTGGGTTTGGAACTTCAACATTGGCTTCTTCACGCCCTTCATCACGGGGGCCATCGATTTTCGGTACGGGTACGTTTTTGCGGGGTGTAATTTCTTGGCCGCGTTGGTGGTTTTCTTTTTCGTTGTAGAGGGGCAGGGGAGGACTTTGGAGGAGATTGATACCATGTATATTGAGCGTGTCGTTCCCTGGCGGAGCAGCGCGTGGGTGCCGCCTTCGCCGGAGGAGATGGCTAGGATTAGGCGGCAGGCCGGTCTTGACCTTGATGATGAGGAGGAGGCTCGAGGCCGCGGGGACGGACAGGGTGCGGATCATAGGGACGATCCGGGGTTTGCTGATGGAATTGGTGGCGAAGACGCAGCGTCCGGTGCGAGGAAGGAGGAGGGTGGACTGAATACGGATCACAGGGAGAACGTGGTTTAGATTGGGGGGTGCGAAGGGCGAGTTGTTGTTTGAGATTATGGGTTCGTGATTGTTTGCCTTGTATTGGCGGACTGGCATTGGGTGGACATGACATGTGTTAATAACCGTATATTCACTTTACAATCTTGCCAAGTATGAGCAACCGTTTTATATATGCACTGTACTACCATCAATCAATTAATCGTTTACATTCATCATCACTCGAAGACTGGGCATATATGGCTTTGCGGTTATTGCGTCGGAGATGGAAAAAAGGAAATAATAATAATAATACATCCTCACTCATCTTTCTTGATGTTTCCCATCCGTCATAGGTGCGAGGTCCAGTGGTGAATGTCTACATCTCCAGCCAATCATTGTGAGAACACCAGTAGCCATTGCACGGCAGCCCAGGATGTGACTTGCTATCGGGCCGGCAGAGGAAGCACGTCTGCAATATCAAAAGAACAGTGGCTGTAAAGGCGCCTTTCGAAAGGATGAGCATTCCCCCCGGCTGCCCCCCGACTGCTTGTTTTCCTCTTCTCCATGCAATTCCTGTTGACAGCGATGTGCATCTTCTTGTCTCCAGCTTATAGCTACCAACATGTAATGCGCTTAATAAAGTACACGGAGATGCTTCGCCAGCTCTGCTATGATAATGATGACGCTCATGGTCCCCTCTCTTTTATATTTAACTTGACATTCTATTTTTTCCTCCCTTTTCCTTATTTGTTCAGTCATCTTTTATTGTTACGCAGATGAGGTTATACAAGATTTTAGTTTCATTCCATGTTTCTTTAGACATGATGAGTAGGTAGTCGGCAACCTATGTGGCATTATGACGGATGTGAAAAAGACGGTGTGATGATTGCAGCAAAGCAGAGTACAGATTTTTCCGAACTTCCTAATCCGTCGACAACTTCAAGCCGGGCCGGGTCTAATAAATCACCAAATCAACCTACAACTTCTAAACGTAGCTGGAATTACACAAACCGGTATAATTCGTAGCCCTCCCTCTCCATTCCGTTTCCGATTCGATTCTCAAGATGATTTGACACAAATAACATGATACGATTCGAGGAAACAACACGGGCCGATTACAACTAGGTTGTCTGCATCAGCTGGACTCCCCCCCTAATAAAACAGGTTTCCAATATTCCATAATTGAACCCTAGGCATGATATGTAAACAACCCCGGACCCGAGAACAGGAATCTCCGCCTCGGTACTCCGTCATCCCTCCCCGGAAACTCCCCTTCCCCCACTCCCCACACATGACACGCGACGACGGTACATGATCCTCCGCCTACAATTTGAACCTATTTGTACATAAATAACAAAAAAAGAGATATTTGTCGTCGGTCCGAGTGCAACCCTACCTGTTTGCTATTGCGCCCACCACGTTCTTTTACGAATCGAGACTTTTCTTCTTCTCCTCGCCATGAATCAATCGGTTTAATGGCCGGTGTCAAGGGGGGGAATCTTGTCCCCATGGGGAAGGACGAATTGTTGCAGAGCGTTCATGCTTGGGTTACATCCATGTTATTGTGTAGAAAAAAGGTTGTGGACTTGACAGGAGACACCGACGACAAAATATCATGGGAGGAAGAAATGCGAGAAGAAAAAGTCGGACATGTCTGACAGCTCAGGTATAAGTATCAGCAAAGCACGCCTGTTTGATTTTGATTTAAACCAAGCTCTCTCGACATCATCACAAGTGACAGTAAGCCAACAAACGACAAACATCTAACGAATATCTACATACACCAACCTTTTTCATCATGCTTTCTGCCGTCATTCTGTCTCTAGCCGTCACCGTCCACGGCCACGGCTATCTCACAAAGCCAATGAGCCGAACCGGTCTCAACGCCGAGGTAAGCAAATCACATACACAAAAAGAAAAGCACCCTTTTTCTTCTTCTCTAACACACATAAAAAGGCCGGCCCAGATACCTGCCCCGAATGCACAATCCTCGAACCGGTAGACGCATTCCCCAACCTCAACGCCGCCCCCGTCGGCCGCTCCGGCCCCTGCGGCTACAACGCCCGCATATCCCAAGACTACAACTCCCCCGGCGCCAACTGGGGCGCCCAACCCGTAGCCACCTACTCCCCCGGCGACGTCGTGGACGTGCAGTGGTGCGTCGACAACAACGGCGACCACGGCGGCATGTTCACCTACCGCATCTGCCAGGACCAATCCCTCGTGGACAAGTTCCTCGACCCGGATCATGTGCCCACCGAGGAGGAGAAGCAGGCTGCAGAGGAATGCTTCCAGGAGGGCGAGCTTTCGTGCACCGACGTGGACGGGCAGGAGTGCGGGTACAGCCCGGACTGCCAGGAGGGTGAGGCTTGCTGGCGGAACGACTGGTTCACTTGCGACAAGTTTGGCGAGGGGGGCTGCATCGCTGTTGACGGGGCTGAGAAGGGGTCTTGCTATACTTCCATTGCTGGCGGGTACACTGTTTCCAAGAAGATTAGGATTCCGGAGTATGTGAGCAATCATACTCTGCTGTCTTTCAAGTGGAACAGCTTCCAGACTCCGCAGGTGTACCTCACCTGCGCGGATATTGCTATTGCTTGAATAAGAAAAGGGGGCGAAACGGTTGTGGTGTTATCTTGTGTATTGTTAAGGGGGAAACAGTCAGAGAATGACCCGAGGTAAGGATTCAAGTATATATGTGTTTGTTCATTGCAGATATTTATTTCATTCATTATTTTTGTCATTGTTAATCTACTTCTTGTCCATTGCACAGCTTGTTCTAGTCATTAAACACCACATATACTTACCAAAGTTGCACGTAAACTACTGGTAGGTAGCCATAGTACATATAACAATGAGGGACAGAATTGTAAAAAAAAAAAAGCCCGACGCCTTCCGATATTATTAATACTACAATACACAAAATCTCCGCAGTCCCGCCGACGTATTGCCTAGGAGACTTCCTGCACCATCTTGCCCGGTGGCAGCGATGTGCCGTACTTGAAGACGTTGCCGGCAGGCCCCTCGACCAAAATCTGAGAGACGCCAACGAGGCTTCCTCCCTTGTTGTTGACCCAACGAATGATGGCAGGGTTGCTTCTCGAGCCCTCATCCTCAACAAAGTCTTCGCCCGCAGCAGCGGCGGCGGCAGCGGCAGCAGCCTTCTTATTTACCTTGGGCGCCTGCTTTTTGAGCAATTTGTTGATGGTTTCCATCTGCCGAGTGTTAATACAGTTCATCCATGACAGACATCTCATGTATACCTTGACTTCTTCGTTGCGCTTCTCGCTCAGGTTTCGACGACGGCGGGCCATCTCTTGCCGCCTCATAGATAGCTCTTCGGCCGTGAAAAACTTCTTTGCTTGCACCTCTGCAGATCATGTCAGCCAACTAGTTGTCTTAATCGTCAAACTGAGGTGCTCACCATCAGGGAGCTTCATGTACTCCTGTGGCGTATCCTCAAATCGCGCACGTTGACGCTTAGTCATCTTGGTAAGGTCGACCTCCTCGCCATCCTGGCTGCCATCCTCGCTCTCAGCCCCCCCTTGCCCCTCGCCCTCTTCTTCGCCTTCGATTTCCTCTCCTTCGGCATCCTCGTCTGCCATGGTCTCATCAGCGAAGCCCATGGTTGTATCCCCGAGGTCGCTATCGCCTGGCTCGCTGAGCTCCTCGTCGTCATCGTCGTCGTCCTCGTCTTCGTCATCATCTTGGACGACTTTGGCAGCGGCAGGTCTGACCGGTGGTTTTGATCGAGCATCGGACCGTGACTTGGATGCCGGTGGTATGGCCGCCTCATAAGGGACATCAAGCTCGCCCTCGGCATCCTCGAGCTCGCCTTCAGCATCGTCAACATCCATTTCCTCGCCATCCTCGGCGGCATCATCTTCATCGCCCATTTCCTCATCCTCGTCTTCCTCGTCAAGCTGAGCTTCTTCCTCTTCTTCCTCGTCATCGGGGCTCGAGTCGACAACATAATTCTTCGTGCCGCCGCGGTTTCGCTCGCCGCGACGACTTGAAGACGAGGTAGCCTGACGCAGCTTGTTGGCGGAAACCTTGACAGTCAGGTTAAGGCTGGATTCACCAGGCGACGTATCGCGGGTGACGCCAGCGCGCCCTGACCTGCGAGACGACATCCTAGATACCGCAGTCCGGGGAAGTTCTTCTTCTTCATGGTCAGTGGTTTGTAATTGGGAATTAATATTATTGGTTGCCCTGGCGGCGGCGGAACGACGAGGGCGGACAGGCATTGTGTTGTTGGTCCAACTCACGCTTGTGAGATGGTTACAAAAGGTGAGGGGGAAACACGAGAACAGTCAAGGTATACGCTGACGTTGACGATGCAGTAATAAAATCAGAGCGGAGGTGGCCAGAAATGGAAGTGAACCAAGACGGCAGATACCACGTCATGCGGGTCGATCAGGCGAAGCTGAGATGCAGTGCAGGAAGGCAGGGCCTCTTGCATCTCGGGCGAGGTCCAATAGGATAAGGTTTTGGCATGTGTGGAGTGATTGAACTACCACCTGAAGCAGGTGAAGTGTGAGCGGCAAACCGCAGTGCGGTGATACCTGCAAGGCACGACGCTTGTCGCCCAATGTCACTCGCTCGCTTGACGTATCCCTGCCCAACCTCGACTAGAAGACTTGAACCCACGAATAAGGCGCAGCTCCATATAATAGCTTGTGATAGCATGAGAGCCGTCCTCTTTAGCTAGACGTGGATAGTCTTTTGCTGCGTGATATCCAACTCTGACATGACATGGCTCCAACCATTACCAATGGTATCTTTCAAACCATACGACAGAGACGACATTTGATTTCTAGGCCTTTTTTCGACCAAACAGCGGGACTTAAGCAATACATGGCCGCGGCCAATCGTCAGGTCGCATTGGGGCCGCACCAGTTCCAATGTCTGCAGCCCACCACGTTTGAAGCACGCTCGAAGCACGGCGTAATCCCCCAAATGCATTTCAACAGAGATCAAAAAGACCATACAAAACAAAGTTCCGGATAGGCGAGAAGAAATGAAAAGGCCATCACTCACATAATTCTGCTAAACAGCGTGATTGGGATACGGCGAACAAGCTCTAATCAAGACAAGTAGCAGATCACCCCAGCGAGACCCGTCAATCGTCGACCTCTTGATGCACTACTTTAGCCTTCTCGTTTGGCCCAGGATTGCCGACAGCAAGTTGGCTCTCCAGCGAGCAAGATCGCGTGAGGCTGAGGATTGCTGCGTGGCGCGTTGATGATCCCTAGGCTATGCCCACGGGCGTGGCAGATGGCAGAAGGTAGGGCCGGAATACGAGTGTCTCAATGCTTACTCGGCAGACTGTGGATCGTCAATGCAATATTCATGCAAAATTCGATGAATGGGGTGCGCAATGGCTGAGCGTGTTTGATGAAGTCGACTCGATTCAGGGAGCCAAAAGGTACCTAAGAGTGAGATTCGGTGAGTCCCGGCGAGGTAGCCCCAGCAAAATGATATAGCCGTGTTAGTGGAGCGTCAAGAGCCGACTTGATACCCAATCTTTTCTAACGTAAAAGACGATTCTGGTATCTATTGAGACCTTTGCGAGAGTCACAAGATTTCTATATTAGATGTAAATATATTTTAACAAGATTGATGATGTAATCTTATGCCTTAATAAGCCTTCATTCACCAATTGCTCCTTAACAAGCTCCCTAACGCCACTACGCCCCTACCTACGCAGTACGGGTATTACAGCGGGTTAGGCTGGCGCGCTCCAGACGTGACGTCGGCCCACGGGTCCCCAGAAAGCCGAGGCACTTGCCATCCATATCCGATCCTGGCTGGCACTTGATTCACAACTGCATCTTCAATTTCTAATTTCTCATCCCCCCATCTTCTTCTCATTTCCCTACAGCAGCGAGTCGCCCTGGTGACGCAATCACACAATGTCAGACGAGGAGAAGAAGAAGCCCGACTCGCCAAGCATTCCCGATTGGCAACGAACCCAGTCCGCGGACAAGACCGAAAGCGCAAAGGAAGCGACGACGGAAACCACCGACGAGACAGCCGCCGCCGACGCCCAACCCTCGAGCCCTGAATCGCAGAGCAGCAATGAGAAGACGTTGGCCGAGGCCGAGCCGAAAACTCTAGAGAGCGCCAGGGATGCCGCAGACGAAAAGAAGGACCAAGACAGCTTGACTGTCGCCCATCGCTTCCTAGAAGATGAGGATGTCCGCTCAGCTTCGCGATCGAGGAAGGTCGCTTTCCTTCAATCCAAGGGCATCTCAGCCTCGGATATAGAGACTCTTCTTGGCCCAGAAGAGATATCAACGGTACGCTATCCTCATGTCTGACAAACTATCAACGCTAATGACCTGCAGCATCGAGACGAGTCGGCGGACCGCGCCCCGATCGTAACATACCCCGAATTCCTCGCCAAGCCCAAACTCCCAGGGTCCGAACCTCTCGTCACCCCCGGAATCATCTCGGCGACCCTTCAGGCCTCGGCCGTCCTCGCCACCACAGTCTACGGCCTCTCGCGCTTCGTCCTCAGCCCCATGCTCGAGAACCTCACCGAGGCGAGGCAGGAGCTCCACGCCACCGCCGCGGACAAGCTAGACACCCTCGTCGAGAAGCTCGAGTCCAGCGTTTCCCAGATCCCCGCCGTCACGCCCAAGCAGCAGACGCGCACGGCCGACGCCGACGGGGGCGATGACGGCTACTCGGAAGCTGGGGACCCGACCGAGATGTTCCACCGCGACGTCGGCACCCAGGTCACATCCCCCATCCTCTCTCCCGTCGAGGAGCCCGAAGAGCCTGAGCACGTCCGGCAGGCGAACCGCCTCAACGACCTGACCAAGCGGCTCAAGGACCTCAACGAGGGCATCATGGCCCAGAGCGAGGATATCGGCGACGTCAAGACCCTCATCGACGTTTTCCGCGACGACCTTGACTCGCTGACGTACCGCGGCATGGGCAGCGACTACATCGGTGGCTTCTACGGCGGCTACTCGGGTCGCAAGGAGCCTGATGATGAGATTCGCAAAGCCAGGGACAACATCCGTCGCGTCAAGGGCGTGCTGCTGAGCTCGAGGAGCTTTCCCGCGTCGGCGAGGTAGAACCTCCCGCCGTGGGCAAAGGCAAGATTTAAGCAGAACTCCAGAAAGGGCTAGGAGCTGGGAAGAGATGAAGGACTGCTCTATATCGACCTTCCAAAAAGACGCACGTCACCCATCAAGGGTGGGGGGTCAAAGACTGGTGAAGCACGGCAGATGGAAGAGTCACGTTCGAGCCCGGTGCCCGAGGATGGCTATGTACTTGGGCAATATCCAGCCTTTGCGGCACTGGTCCAATCCATGGGGGAAAGTGCCTACGTGCTATGAGTACTGGGTTGGCTTCACTTTTTGGGTCTGCAACTTGCGACGTTGCGTCTTGAGGGTGCCTGGGGAGGTATGTACTCGTCGATTACATTTACCCCAGTTACCCGGATAAATAGGAGACAACCTTGTGGCTTGTCATGGTACGATAGGAGCTATAGCATACATATAATTTTCACGAGCGATGCCATCCACATAATATTACAACATAGAATCTAATCTCCCTTTATCACATCGTTTGTCCATCTTGCGATCCTTGTCACTTGGCCAATACATGCCAACTTGTGGTAATACCTGACGGCAAACCCTTTTGTCAGTCAACCTTGTCAATCATATTCATCCGTTTCGTCCTCCGTCACATCGATTCCTATGTCCCTGAATACACTACGCCAGCCGCCAACCGAGATGTGCTTAAAATCCCTCCCTGCTTTCTGCTGAGTCTTGTACCACCCCATGGTGTACGAGAACTGGCAATCGAACATGTCCGTTTCTCCTCTCCTTCTGGCTTTAACAGAATGTTTGTAAAAGTAGTTTACAACGGCGCTGCGGCCATCGCCGTCCGTGCTCCTGGGTGGGTGGAAGACGGCGCGGCGGATCACGTTGGGGTCCTCGTCTACTTCCATCGGCTCGGGTCGCTTCCCTGGTTGTACGAGACTCCAGCCTCTGGACTCTAGTTGATCCGCACTGACTGGCAAGGGGAGGCGAGGGTCGTCCAGAGCGTATTCCAAGTAGCTGAATGTCCGCTCGAAGAGATCCCAATCGGCGTGTTCATCGCCTTGATGACCACCCAACCACACCTTCCTCAAAGGCGCTGCGGGATTCCTAACGTTATTTTCCCCGTTCACATACGTGATAAGCTCAGACTGAGCTGGGATCAGGTCAGAGACGTATATCTCGCGGCAGCCGTCGAGTTGTCCTCGATGCGCTGTGTCCCAGATAAAAAGCTCCGTTTGGGTCCAAGGTGGCGCGTGAACATCTACAGGTCGGAAAAACGCAAGCCAAGGTCGTCTGGGCGTACGCTCTGCGAAGGGCTTCTCGAGATCCGCCTGGGCGATAGGGGTGTAAAAGAATCCAGCCAGAGTATTACACTTGTGATACACATTCCGATGCTCCCCAAGAGGCCGAAAGAATTTGAACCAGTCCGCGTACGTGTCAAGTCCCGAGCGTGATGCTCCGGGGAGCATACTAAATGGCACCTCGCGGCTCCCTATTGGGTAGATGTACAGCAACATGGGCGAATGCGAACCACTGCCCTTCCACTCCCCATGTAACCGTCTCAAACGGTCTGTGAGTTCGTCTGAACGAATCACTGAAGGCTTATCTGGCGGTGCTTGCAAATGTTTATCCTCTGAGCCAATATCATGTGTCACCCAACGCTTAGCGGCATGGCCAATGTCCTGACTTTCCTGTGCAGCGTCATCCCACACGGGCATTGGGACTGTCGCCCACATTCTGGGATTTTTGAAGGAACGATCAGACCCAATCACATAAGCGGAGGCGTATTGATCTAGGTTCTGCAGACTCCACCAACCGAACCAATTGACCAAACTCTGCTCGTCCCAAGGATCGATGACTTCAGGGGCAGTGATGACAAGCTCGCCTTCTGGAGATACCCCATATGGCGAACTGAGGCGCATTAACCATTCCCACGCCTGAGCGGAAGCTTCGCTATCTTCATGGGAAAAGACCTTCTCAACTTTTTTGTTTTTCTTGACTGTGGATTTGCAATGTATTCCGGACAATTCCGTGATAAAGCCTTCATAGTCAGCAGGCAATACCAGCTTGCCGTAAGTGCGTGGTAGCTTGGGCTTCGTGCTGCGATTGTGGAAGTCTTTTAGAAAAGTGCTAAACATACGGGGTTCAGAGAGCATAAAGCTTGGGGTTACCAAGAAGACTCGGCCAGCCTCAAGAACGCGCGCGAAACTCAAGTCTCCAATGCACGTCTTGGGATTCTCAGCCGTATACCTGAAAAACCTTTCCAGCGAACGTTGGAAAACCCAAAAGGCACGGGTCCCAAAGGATTCTGCAATTACAGTCGACATTTCTGGGAGTTGGCGAAGCTGACCGGTAACCTCTTCGTGTATAATGACCACTCCGTTTCCTTTCTTTCTTGTCATCTCACAAAACTCGACCCAAGCACCAGGGACAAAACTGTCAAACACTTTACAACTTGTTACCTCCCCCATACTTGTGCGTATCCATTGAGCAAGACTTTTTGCTTCCAATATACCGGCTTGAGGGAACATCAGAAAGAAGGCGCATTCTCCGAGTTTGCTCAAGTTTTGCCTTGAGCAGGGTATAGGGAGTAGTTTGGCACAGTCAAGACGCAGCAGCGATTGCAGTCCATCGGGAACAGTGACATCAGCAACTGCCTCCTTGTACGTGCTGGGCAAGACAGACGGATTGAACCCCGGCCAAGGCCTGAAGGCGCAAAAAGTAAGTGGCTGTTGCCGGGCACCCCTTTTGAGGATATTCTCGACTAGTTCCCACGGTTCGCTTTTTGTAGGGAATATCAAGATGCAGTATTTCTCGCGATGACAAACAATGCCTGCCCCTGCCAATTTCAGCCTCTCGACAACGGACATGACGGCATCTCTATCCCCGGGACCATGCGCGACGTCACCATGCACAAGCATATTCTGCGAAAGGGTTGACAATATGTGCTTTTCGCCGGTAAAATCTTGGCCTATACACATGTGCGTAAAGTCGACTGTTTCCTCACCTTTGAAACTAGCATACCACGGCCCGAGATTATCTGTTTGCATCCATTCAAAGATCAGGTTGATCTTAGGAAGTGCACAAGGTCCCAGAAGACATGGCTTAGTGAGACTTTTCGTAGCACCTCGAGGCGGCGAAGGTGGCTTGAAGACATCTGTGATTGTACGAAAGCTGGAACCTTTATCAGTATCCTCGTCGACATCCTCAGCTGAAACGAAGAGGCTCTTCTCATGTGTTGGAGTTAGTTCCGGTGTCTTTGGCTCATATTCGTAAATATCGTTGGTTTCACTCCAGGTAACAGACTTCTTTTTCGCAAGGCCGCGTTTATCCGAGTTTGGATCTCGTAATATGGACGAGGCTGGGGTGCGGTCAGCACGACTATCATGGGCCGCTTTGCTTTGCGTCATGTTCGAATCCGACTGGGCTGATTTTTCAAGGTCTTTAGGGTTGTCGGTCACCTCCTCGATTGGTGGCGAGTGACTTGTTCCTCGCCTAACTGGCACATCAGTCTTGGTCGGACTGGCAGAGGTTGCAATGGACTCGTTGTGGCTCAACGATATGAGATTCGTCGGCATTCGAGCTGGAGCTTGATTCTCTTTGTCTCGGCTATGTTTGTTGAGAAGATTCTGCTTTCTATAATTCAGAAGCTTTGGGGTTGTGGTTCCATCTGTGGCAGCCTGATCAAGGTTCCGTCTGGCCTTGCGAATTTTGCCGGCCACAAAAATGTTTCCAAGAGTAGGCTGCGAGGCAGACTTGGGAGACTTGTCGGGTCTGGGTGGAGAGGTCTGGACAGCGCTTGTGTTTGGGAACGTGTTTAGCCGTGACAGCTTAGGTTGCTGGGGCAGCAGACTAGATGGCGGCTCAGACAATGACGACCTTCTCACAGGAACATCAGGTAGCTTTGGTGAGCTCGGGGCCAAGGACTCGCCAGTCTTGTTTGGGGCTGTAGATGCAGTGTCGTCGTCGTCGTCATCTATCACTATAACCTCTCTCTCATCTGGATCCGATACAAACAAGCTATCGTCAGAATCGACGCCATCTCCATCATGTGGGGGAGATTGTTTGGTCTCATGGATCCAGTTTGACAGAGGCTGAGACATATGCTCCAATTCATGAGAATATGCGTCAGGTAGTTCGGTAAGCTCCAAGGCTAAGCGCCGTCGTTTCGCGTTCCTTTCATCATGCCTGGCAATTTTACCGCGGATCTTGTCTAAACGGGCTTGCTGCCAAAGCGTGAGATCGAACTTGTTCTTATCGCCTTGCTCCTGCAGGCGCTTCGACTGTTTCCATTCACTGATAGTCTCCTCCATGAGATTCTCAAAGGGTTCCCATCCTGCATCAGCAAGAGGGTATCCTGTCCATTTCGTAAGGAACTTGAGTTGGCCTTCGATGATTCCTTCGGCGAGTATCTCATCAACCTCGAACTCCTGCTCAGGATCCAATCCCTCCTCCAAGATTGAAGAAGCTATCGATAAAACATCGTCATCATCAACATCTTTCATAGGGTGATCTTTTCCCATCTCCATGACGTATCTAGACAGATCATAGCTCAGTGGGCCAAATCAGGGGTGATACGATGGGACATTCGTAGATTTGTTGATGTTTGTGTGAGGCAGTGACGACCCATTCAGCAAACCGTCAAATGGGAAGAGCGAGCCCAAAAATGTTCTGGCTCTCGAGAAGTCGCGCAGCGCATAAATCTAGAAAACAATGAGAGGAAACGGGAAAATGAAGAAACAAGCAGATGCATAAATGAACATGCAATCACGAAAGGAGTTTGTGGTCGAAATTGTGCTCTTATTAATCGAGCTTGGTTTTGGCACGGGCTGCCAGTTGTACCTGCCTCAGGTCTTAGTGCAGTTGGGGTTGCATTTCAGCACCCGAGAAGGCGCAAAATCAATGTGCCTACCCTATATAAGGCAACAGGATACCTAAGACATTGGCCTTTCTGTATGACTCGAGAGAAATATAGTACGCTAAGATTTTGCTTCTGGTCTGAATTCAGTTTTGCAAGAGGAAATCTTATTTGCCATATCACGTTAGATGCGTGCAATATCAATGAGCCGTCTTCAGAATTTGCCCAAAATTCAATTAAACTGCATGTTGCCTGGCAGACTGCGGAATTAATACCGCGTCAAGCATGGCATAACATATGAATAAATCGCTTAATGGGGGATTTCGAACTATTGAATTTTTCCTTCGTTTATCCTTACTCGAATTTCTGCATCATTTCCTTTCATTATTTTCCCATCGTCGCCCCTGATCAAAGTCGGTGTCCCTATTTGCAGCTACAAGTATTACGGAGTCCTGTGCCTTTCCCGTCTTGGACCAGTAAAATTGCCTGCAGCACATCGAGGCGTCTCCACTAGACAGGCCAAGACTGGGCAGTAGCCTGTAGGTACCAGGGTCACTATTAGGAGCTTGAGCCTGGTGGAGCACAGGCACTCGCACCACTGCTAGAACTCAACTAGACTGAAGCTGCTACCAGCGCTCAGCCTACGACCGTCTTTAACTCAACCCCACGCCGCCGCCAACAACGACAACTCAATCACGACGACTTCGACGTAACGACCTGTGCGATCAATATTACAACCAAACAAGAGAACTGCAATCATGGCCAACGACGAGTATGATGTGTGTGCCCACCTCTTTGATTCAAAAATATCTTGCTGGCGATGCGCTAACTCGGCGATTCTGTACAGTTCCTTTTCAAGGGTACGATACCCCCCCCTAAACCTCCCATCCCCCCTTGCGATGCCTCGTCGAAACGCACCACTTCTCCTCGAGCCTGATCGCCAAAGATGCATCGTCACTAACTGCTTCCCACTGTAGTCGTCCTGATCGGTGACTCTGGCGTCGGTAAATCTAACCTTTTGAGCCGTTTCACTCGCAACGAGTTCAACATCGACTCCAAGTCGACTATCGGTGTCGAGTTCGCTACGCGTTCGATCCAAGTCGACTCCAAGACTATCAAGGCTCAGATTTGGGATACTGCCGGTCAGGAGCGTTATCGTGCCATCACATCGGCCTACTACCGCGGCGCCGTCGGCGCTCTCCTAGTCTACGACATCAGCAAGCACCAGACCTACGAGAACGTCACTAGGTGGCTCAAGGAGCTTAGGGACCACGCCGATGCCAACATTGTAATCATGCTCGTTGGAAACAAGAGCGATTTGAGACATCTCAGAGCGGTTCCTACTGAGGAGGCCAAGGCCTTTGCTAGTTCGTCTCCTTTGTTGGTATCCTTCTGACATGCTGCTGACTGTGCTACACAGGCGAGAACCATCTATCCTTCATCGAGACTTCGGCCCTCGATGCCAGCAACGTCGAGCTCGCTTTCCAGAACATCCTGACTGGTGCGTCTGCCCCCCCTCCCCCTATGCGCCATCAGAGCAATGATACTGACATCTCGCACAGAAATCTACCGGATCGTCTCCAGCAAGGCCCTCGACAGCGGCGACAGTGCCCAGGCCCAGATTGGTGCTGGCACCAACATTTCCCTCAGCAAGCCCGCAGACGACGAGGCTGCCAAGAAGAGCGGGTGCTGCTAAGCCAACGGGCGGATCTGTTCGGTACAAGTTTTACTTTTTGCTGTAGGAGGATTTGATATACTACGACCAGGCGTCTCACACATGCTTGTCACTTGATTGTCCTCGGTCACATAATGCGAGTGAGAAACTGGGAAGGAAGGGGGCGTAAACAAATCACGGGTTCTGGAGCAAAGAGGATTTTTCTTCTCCAAGGCAAACGTCTATTTCTTTGATAGCTTAGAGGGGTCTTCGTTTGCCAGCGAACTTGGGCTTTCATTGTGTCAAATGCGTATTGCTTTGTAAAGGACCAGACGCTTAGGAGACGATTCACCTTGTGACGTGAACATCGCCAGTTGATGTCTAAGAGAACTATATCGCTTATTCCTATCACCATGATGCAGCTATCCCATATTTTGTACGATTACAATCTGACTACTGAGTAGAGTTGTCTGCAGTCGTCCATAGTGACCGTGATCCAAGGTGGGGGCTTCCCGCTTGGAGGTGATGACGCAGGCAGTCAGCAAAGACAAAACGCCAACATACAAGTACACCCTCCCGTCTGGAAGTCTTCACCGTGGCCTTTTGCGTGTTAGAATGCGTTATTTGAAAGGCGGTCAATGGTAGAGCTTTTTCGGGCCTTGATCCAATACCAGGGTCCGGCGATGCATAATATCCTCCATTCAAGGGTCGAGCCCCTATATTCTCGGTGGGTTCGAGAGACCCTCTTTGCTCTCCGACAACTATGATGCGTGCTGCACTGTATCAGGGGCGCGCGAACTGGGGGCGCACGCTGTCAACTCGGTACCAAAATACACCGACCTTATTTGGCCGCATATTTGGGTGCATATTGGGTCGGAATATTCTGTCCATGACTAGGCTGTTAGTAAAATCTAGACTGACGACAAATCTACTTGTAGAGTATTTGGCTAGCGTGTGCCCCTCTTTGTTTGCTGCTGCTTTATCGCAGCTGATCAGAGTTTGGATGTGAGCTGCGGAGAGCGTGTGAGGCTTGTCCCGCAACCTTGTCCGAAAAGGGACTGATAAGATCTTATCGCGTGTGGAGATTCCTGCCGCCCGCCAATTTTTTTTTCTGCCCAGTAGTCGCGATGATGCGAAACTTGCTGATGCTCGAGACATCTCAGCCTCTGAAAAAATTACAAACGCCTTTTCGCCCGACGAGTACCCACGGAGAACATTGAAGAAATGGCCTCAGTTTACAAGTCTTTGTCCAGGACGGACAGTAAAAAGCCCAGTGCGCCGAGCAATGGCGTCAAGAAGAACAAGCAGAGAGTCTTGATTCTTTCCTCACGAGGTGTCACCTATAGGTATGCGCTCCATGATGGAATACACTGCTTATGCAGGCTTGCTATGCTTCAAGACGACAACAGATATGGGCATCACAATAGAATGGAAGCTAATGCCAGTTCTATAGGCATCGCCATCTTCTCAATGACCTCGCTTCGATGATGCCACATGGCAAGAAGGACGCCAAGTTCGACACAAAGAAGAGTGGTCGCCTGTTTGAACTCAATGAGCTGGCTGAGATCCAGAACTGCAATAACTGCATGTTCTTTGAAGCTCGCAAGGGTCAGGATCTCTACCTGCACGTTTCGGCTGTACCTAATGGCAGCTGCGTTAAGATGCTTGTCCAGAATAGTAGGTGACCTGAATGCATCGAAACAAGCAATGGGAAGTTACTTACGTGCTATACGCCGCTAGTTCACACCGCGGATGAACTCAACTTCACCGGAAACTGCCTCAAGGGGTCGCGCCCGATCCTCTCCTTCGATGCTGCTTTCGAGAAGGAGCCGCACCTCCGTGTCATTCGCGAACTCTTCCACCGCGTATTCGGGGTCCCCCAAGGCGCACGGAGGTCGAAGCCTTTCATTGATCACGTCATGAGCTTTTCCGTCGTGGATGGCAAGATCTGGGTTCGCAACTACCAGATCAACGAGGAAGAAGTGGCCAAGACCGAGGCCGCCAAGGTCGAGAACAAAAAGGATACAGAGATGAGCCTGATTGAGATTGGCCCCCGATTTACGCTTCAGCCTATTAGTAAGTAAGCAGCTGGTGGTCAGAAGACTGCATTTATTGACAACCTCGTCAGTTATTCAAGAAGGCTCGTTCGGAGGTCCCATCATCTACCAGAACAAGCAGTTCGTCAGCCCGAACCAGATCAGGTCGGATCTCAGAAGGGCAAAGGCGCACCGCCATGATGCCAGGTCAGATCAGATTTCAAGGGGCCTCTCAAAGAAGCAAGATTTGGGACTGAGCGCCAACGGTGTAAGGAGAGAGAAGGACGAGCTGGATACGCAAAAGCTGTTCTCTTAATGATGCTAGATTTCTTGGGGCAATCCGCGTATTCCAGACTGAGCTGGGGGCGTTGGTGTTTGATTCTTTTTTGAATGGAATTGATCTGATTTCACGACTCATCTTCACAATATGGATTGAACCTTGTTATATGAAAATATTCTGGTAAAAGGGTAGTAGTGATGATTATTTCGATTGATCTGGGTGCTGGCGGCAAATTCCCGGGCAAATATTTGTTGATCGACCAAGCTATCAGGCTATCTTACCTAACGCTACCACAGGACCTTGTATCACGTCACGTCCAAGAAGCAACCTCCTTCATTTCCTCCCTCTCAAAACCCCAACATCAAAGTCATAGTGCTTTTCGTATAAAGCATGGCCAGCGCTGTCGTGCTACACGCGACCCTCATGGGCTGCTCATCTACTCAAACTTCTACTCCTATTCTTAAGATGCCTGTCGCAAGCCCCAACGTCGGGGTGATTGCCTAGTAAGCCCATCGACGTTGTCGCTTTTTGGTGCCTGACGCCTGAGGCGATTTGGAGTTCATACTTGCTCCTGAGCCCACGATTCAAGTATCGTGGTGGAGAGTAAATCTCTCTTTGCGCAACTCGGGCTCGTTTTCGCGGGGCCCTTGGCGCTGATCACGCATTTGTCGATAAGAGTCATCCGACAGCATAAAACTGGGCGACTTGTATTGATAGATCATTTTTTGCCGAACAGGCAAACCTTGTGCATCTGGTATGGACGAAGCCAGCAATACCCATTTTATTCTTGTTTGTTTGCTAACAAGCGACAGACCTGTTATCTGTCTATAGAGTATTGGCTTTACTTTGATCAACCTGCTTACTTTACCTATACGAAATCTGAGCTTAGCCTGTATCATGGCTAGCAACAACCACTCGTCTTGCCTGACGGGGCTTCCCGCGGAGATTCTTCTGGAGATTTACCATAATCTTGATCTTACGACTATTTACCAGCTTTCAATGGTCAATAAACTTTTTGCCCACCTTTTTTCGCATCGCAAAGTGGCCATCTTACTGCCCGTCCTCTCGAGGGACTTCAGTCCCTTTGATGAACTCCTTCAAGTCTATACTGCTAAGCCAGAGTGCCTGAGCTGTACCCATGGCTCCCTTTACAAAGCGTGCAGAATCATCTTCAAACGGCATGTTGGCGATACTGGTTTATTGATGACGCCGGCCTCTGCATACCCCGGCCACGTTGGCAGTTTGAATGCATTCACAGCCGTGACCAAGGGTGGGAGGGGCCTCCTTGAAAACACGCCTCAGACGGTTATCTTGGCAGAGAAGGATCTGACGCCAATCTTGAAGCTCTGCCGGCTAGTACAGCAATGGGAAGAGCTTTTCCCCCAGATGAGATGGTTCTATGAGCCAGAAAATTGCCGTTTTCTCCGGCCGCATGAATCCGTCCGTTTCCGTCGAGCTTTTTACCGCTGGTGGTTGTACGGCTTCTATTTCCACCAAGGTCTTCCCCGACCACGTGTTGGCCTGCCCGACTTGTACGTGGATGACATTCGCACAAGCTTTCTCAGGCGCCTCTCGACGGGCGAAATGCTGGAGTTGCTGGACTTGGTGGAGACTATGAAGGATGTGGTCCTTCAGTACATTTGTCCTCGTCTCGATCCCGAGCAGCAGAGTAGTGCATATTTCGATATGCCCGAACTCATACCTCGCAAAGATCGAGGGCATTCTCTGTCCAATAGTTGGAGAGATGAGCGCCCATGGGCTCGCATCCTCAAGACGTATGCCAAGCTTGGGCCTGAAGAGCTGATGTATTATTTCAAGAACATCTACAGCTACCCACGCAAGCGGTTGATATCCGAGGTTTCTTTACGACATCCCAACTTTTCTTCGGACCAAGAAACTATTCAAGTCGCGATCCGCTGCGTTTTAGACGAACGTCTGTGGCTGACCAAGGTGCCACTCACATTGTTAGCCGAGGACAGCGTCGGAGGAATCATCGATTTTGACGATGCACGGGACCAAGAACTTGGGATGCTTAGAGACGATGGAAGCGTTGATGGCTCACTTCCTCCTGGCGTCAAGTTTGTCAGATCGTCCTCGCAGTACTCACCGCGTGGCGATGATGGCTCATGCTTGGATGATCACCACCATCCCATCTGGGCAAGTCGACAAGAAATGGATTCTTATACTATGATATAGATAGACTTGAAAAAACGCATGCTCTCCCGGCGAGCTTTAGGAGACGTGACTGGGATAGATTCTAGTGAAGCCAGAATAAGAGATCCTGCTTGCTAGAGAGTGATTCTTTTTTTCTACCCACGTGGATGATAACACTGCAGCGTGCTTTGCCAGTATCCATGATATCAAACACATGACATATGAATGGGCATAAGAAATGCGATGAATTGAAAATGAAATAAAATAAAACAAAATCAAGTGTAAGATAAAACTCAAAAACGTGTTGGTGTCTAATTTGGCGGTGGCCGCTATAGAGGTATAGCATACCTTGGGGACCGAAGCCACCCAAATTCGCGGATTGTTTTCAGCCACAGACCACTTTCAAGTTTCCACCTCTTACTACTCCCTTCATCGCTGCGCGCGCAGCCTTTACACCGTCCACGCTGCACCACGGTTAATACGGCAAAAAACTCGGCTGACCTCACATCTTTGGCACTTCTCTTGGCCGAAAATTAGTCTCTGACTTGAATCGACGGGGTTGCGCGTCTGCTACTTGCTGGGGTGTGTTTGGCCCTGAGCCTGAGCGCTCCCTACCTCACTCAACCCAAACAAGTAAGTCGTCCAGCCGCATAGCCCAAGCCAAGCCTGATAAATCATTCCTCATCTGGGAGTATCTATCATGTCTTTTCTTAAGGCCGCTCTACCTACAACGCAGACGCTTCAGGGTGCGGGCGGTCTCGGATTGCAAGTTCGTTCTCTAGTGTGGCTCTCATGAAAGAGTGATGCGATCAGGACCCTATAGTCCGCCAGAAAGCTGCGCGCATGGCAAGATTGCAAAGAAGCTTCCACATCATCTCACCTAGGAAGTCGTATAGTGTATAAAGTACGATACTAATCTACCTTGTTAGACAAAATAATCAACCTAGTTTCATCCGCATCAAAAGGTCCTGAGCCCAAGATGGAGCGCGATGTGACAATGGCGCCTACCTCAGACCCAGATCATCCCATGAAGGATGTCGAGGATAACGGGACTAGCAATGGTGTCGAAGAGGGGGAGCAAGCTTCAGAAAGCGAGGGCTACGAGTCGGATGTTGACAGCGAGGAACCGACCGCCGAACAGCTTCGCAGAAGGGGCCTCTTGCCCACGGGATGTTGCTACGATGTGAGAATGAAGATGCACATGAATGCCGACTTCTCACCCAGCTCGCATCACCCAGAGGATCCGCGGCGCATTCACGAAATCTTCAAAGCCTTCAAGAGGACAGGCCTCGTATACTCAGGACCCGACTCAGAACTTCCAGGAATCTTAAAGACGAGCCCGACCAAGTACATGTGGAGGATCCCGGCAAGGAGCGCAACCCCCGAGGAGATCCTCCTTGCTCATTCACCCGAGCATCTGGCGTGGGTGCAGCGCCTTGACACGCTGAGCACTGCAGAGTTGCGAGATCTTACGAAGCAGTTTGACCAAGGTCGGGAATCCTTGTACATTGGTGCCATGTCGCACCCCGTGGCTCTACTGTCTGCTGGAGGGGCCATCGATACTTGCAAGAACGTGGTAGAGGGGCGCGTCAAGAATGCTTTTGCAGTGATCCGCCCACCTGGCCATCACGCCGAGCACGACCAGCCGATGGGGTTCTGCTTCTTCAACAATGTCCCCGTCGCCGTTCGAGTCTGTCAGCAGGACTATCCGGAAACTTGCCGCAAGGTGCTTATTCTTGACTGGGACGTACACCACGGAAACGGCATCCAGAATATCTTCTACGACGATCCCAACGTCCTTTACATATCAATACACGTGTACCTCAACGGCAACTTTTATCCAGGAAAACCGCCTGATCCGGCAACTCCGGATGGTGGCATCGAGCATGTCGGCAGAGGGGAAGCTGCTGGCAAGAACATCAACATTGGCTGGCATGATCAAGGTATGGGCGACGGCGAGTATATGGCCGCCTTTCAGAAGATTGTCATGCCTATAGCCCAAGAGTTCAATCCGGATCTCGTCGTCATTTCCGCAGGCTTTGATGCCGCTGACGGAGACGAGCTTGGTGGCTGCTTTGTGACGCCGCAATGCTACGCCCACATGACGCACATGCTCATGTCTCTTGCCGACGGGAAAGTCGCAGTCTGTCTCGAAGGAGGCTACAATCTTCGAGCAATCTCCAACTCGGCTGTGGCCGTGGCAAGGACGTTGATGGGCGAGCCTCCGCCAAAGATGAGCTTACCAAAGATCAACCGGGAAGCGGCGAGGATCCTGGCTAAGGTCCAGGCTCACCACGCGCCATACTGGGAGTGCATGCGAGGCGGCGTTGTGGACATGCAAGAAGTCCAGGATGTGGGTGGTGTGCGAATGCATGATGTGCTGCGGAACAGCCAGCGGCAGATACTCCAGGGGAAGCACAGGATGTTTCCTCTATATGTACAGAGGCAGCAGATCTCAAAGAGCTTCGAGAACCAGGTGCTCGTCACGCCAGAGCTACATGCCTCGAACAAAATCCTCGTCATTATCCACGATCCGTAAGTATCGCAAGATAACCCTCTATCAGGTATATATGTGTAACTAACTTTTCTTAGGCCAAAGCTCATGGCGCAACCAGATGCTATTGATACCAGTCTGGAGCCTCACAATTCTTGGGTAGTAGGTCCACGTGCGCATGCCCTTACAAATTACGATGCTGATTAGTCTAGGTTGATGGGGTCATGCGGTACATTGACTGGGCCGTCAGCCGGCGATATGGCGTAATGGACATCAATGTCCCTGCCCATATTACCCAGGACAACGACGCAGAGGCATTCATTCCCAACATGGCTGAACGGCAGCTTCAAGAGCAGATCCAGACGCTGATCTGCTACCTATGGGACAACTATCTCCAGACCTACGAAGCCGACGAGATCTTCCTGATGGGCGTAGGCAATGCTTATTTGGGTGTAAAGATGCTACTCGTCAACCGAGGTACGTATAAAACGCACACTACATGCAACATCTTTTTTTATGCTAATCTTGGATATAGATTGCAAAGAAAGGATCAATGGAGTGGTTAATTTCGTAAACGGCGCCCTCCGCCCGGTCAAGTCTGACATTGATACTGAGCTATCGTCGTGGTACCGCGATAATTCGCGAGTCTACGTTGCTTCGGACCACGCCTGCTGGTCGGACGCCGAACTTACACGCAAAGTTCACAAGCGTAGATTTGGCACCGTCATCAAGAGCCCGGCCAACGGGCTGAACCGCATGATGGCGCTCAGTGCGAAGGAGGTGCAGGAATGGATGGAAGAGAGGGCCGGAGATGGGAGCGAGGCCGACGGGGAGACGACCGAGGAAGAAGCTGCCGAAGGTGCAAAGAGTTGAATATGCAGAAATTTTGTAGACAACTTGGTCAAACGGTGCGGATTTTGGGTTGACAAAGTTGAGTATGAAAAACGTGCATGTTGGCTGTGGTGGTGGGACAGCGCTGTCTTTGACCAGGCCTCCAGCATGGATGAGATTGCGTCTCGATAATGTTTTACATAATGCCAATGTCAAATTGAAATCTGTGTTATGCGGGAACCCTCTTGATGAATACAGCCAAATACGTAGCGAGAAGGAGGTGTATCGCGTACTGTGTGAAACTACCATATCGCAAATCCCTGCACTGTGCGGCCATCGGTCTTAATTGATCCGCTCCTCACAAACGCGGATTTGTTATCAGCGCCAAACTCTTGAATATCGCAACCAGCCACAATCCATCAGCGCGCAAACACGACCGAGGCGATTGCAGGGCAAGAATAGACTGCGCACCGAAAACATGGATCGCGATCGAGGTAGGAGGTAAGCAACCCCCATTTGCCCCCTTTGTTACTTCTTTTCTCGGATCAGGAGCGTGGGGGGTCGCATGAAGGAGGTATGATGATGGACAGAGTCTACGAGACTCGACAAGGGCAAGAGGAAGACGGTGGTTGGATGTGGTGCCTTGACGCAAGCGAGTAACAACAGATGTCAATGTGCAGTCATTGGCAGTTGCGACAAGCGAGTACGACGATGGCTGTGTCACGAAGCACCAGGTTGCCTCACGAGGCGCTGGCCACCTTTTTTGACTCGACCGTACTTGCATCACCTTGTCCATCATCTGTTGAAAGCTTCGCGCCGCAATCTGAACCTTCAACATCACTTGTTGTCATTATCATCCGACCTCGAATCCCTTCCGACCCCTTAGCTACTTATCCACGAGCCCATGTCGCCTGAACGCAGAGCTCGCGCATATCGAACTCGAGAACCCTTAGTAACCCGCCACATTAGGTTCGATGACGGCGAAGTCGTTAGATACGGTGCCGGTGAGTCATGGAGACCAACACCTCGAGGCGGGGGCGGTGCCGGTGGAGGATTGGGAGCACCTGGAGAACGGTCGCCTAGGAGGCGGCCGAGCCCTCCTCGCGACCGAGACCGATCCCGACCCCGTAGCCCGCGACCCAGGAGCCCCCCGATATCCTCGGACAGTTATATCCCCGGACGTTATCAGGCACGACGACGATCGCAGAGCCGAGGCGGACCAGTGGTGGGTGATCGGTATCGCAGGGATGCAAGGTCTAGAGAAAGGGAGAGCCCCCCTCCGCGTAGGGAGCGGACGAGATCACCTATGAGAAGACCTACTCCCCGTCGTAGCGTGTCGAGAAGAAGAGGTACTCCGAGACGAGGTCCCTCGCCCCCTCGAGGCGGCGACCGCTATGAGCGGCCACGATCTCCTCTTCGACAATGGGAGCGCGGCAGGGAGCGAGAATGGGACAGGCGTGAGCCTGATCGTGGGCGAGATTTAAACAGGGAGCGAGAGAGATCGCGAGAGGATCGACGCGATTTTAGACGCGACGACAGGTACGTCACTTTGAGCTATTCACAGAACCTCGGGCTAAGTCTATTTAGGAGGTCTCGGTCGCCTTTCCGACGAGATCGCAGCCCCATCGGTAGAATAACACCAGTGGGTGCCCGAGGCGGTGCCTACAGGCCTCGGTCTAGGACCCCCGAGAGACGTAGAGACGACCGATTCTACAACAGACGACCGTCACCACACCGCGAATCTGGCCTCTCATCCGCCATGACTTCACAACCGGTATCGGGACGGACTTCCCCCCGACCACCGTCGATCCGAGGCCGCTCCCCTCTCCCCGAGCGTGATCTATCGCCTCGTCCACCGTCCGGCCCATCCTTGGGCAGGGAAACTGGTGGCCCATCAGCACCACGATCACCACCAAGGGAGCCGGCCGCACATCGCGCGGCACCGCCTACTGGACCTGCGGCAAGCCGACACTACAACGCATCATCTACTTCGTCACCATATCCTTCGGGTCCCAGAAATCCTCAAACGCCAGGCGGTAGCATATCTTATCGATCGGAGATGACGAGTCCAAGCCATCCACCGGCCGGGCCCCGAGGCTATGTGCCGCCGGCTCGGGGTGGGTATGGGGGACGCGGAGGGCGCGGCGGCTGGGGTCAAGGGCCTCCTAGACACGTCGGTGGACCTTCGCCTGGACCCCAAACAGCCACTGGGCCGTCGAGCATCCCGACTGGGCCAAGAGCCGCCTCGTCAACCCCTTCCCAAGGCCGCCCATTCAACCCTCCAACCGGGCCAGCCGCAGGTGTTGGGGGCGGACCTAGGCAGTCTTTGGCGCAGAGCCTCCTCGCAACCATGCCACCCATTATTCCCGGCGGCAAGATGGACCCTGC
This sequence comes from Trichothecium sympodiale, assembly GCA_003012115.1. NCBI lineage: Eukaryota > Fungi > Ascomycota > Sordariomycetes > Hypocreales > Trichothecium > Trichothecium sympodiale. The sequence continues at coordinate 120,922 of PXOB01000012.1, read as the reverse complement.
TATGACGCCGCTCCTCCTGGGAGTGGCCAAGGATCTGGAGCCACACTACAGGAAATTACGGGACGAAGAGGAGAAGATCCGAGAGGAGCTCAGAGTCAAACAGGAGCGCGTACGAAAGAGCTTATATCTGTGGGATAGACTCGAGCGGGAGGCTCGCGCATGGGAACTACGCAGCGACCTCAGCGAGAAGAGTATGAAGAGTCTCGCAGGCGAAGGCATGGGAGGGGCGGCGTTCTAGACGACTTGTACACATATTGATGCGGCATACTAATAGGCCTGTGCTACTACTTTGCCGACGTTCTTTTCAGCCTTTTGATCAAATATGAATTGCAGTTGGGCGTTTTGGAGGCGAATAGAGGGTCTTTCCCATTACTGATAGACTGAATGCATAATGTGATTATGCTTCTTTTGGCCATTGCCGGTGGTTGGTACCAACAGTGAAGAAAAACGCTTTATTTCGGGTCTTTGCCGAGTTGACCCCTAAGGCACGTGCTCGCGACTTTATAATATTTACAAGGATGCACTGATACTGGAGATGTCAAAGCATCAATGCTGGCGACCTAACCAATTGTTCTGGTCCCCCCGGGTGCGACCCGTCGATTTAGCGTGAAACTCGCTGCTGTCGTCTGTGTTTTCATCAGGGTCCATGCTATTTAAGACTTGGGCAATTTTTGATCTTTAATTAATTTTTTTCAATGAAGTGTGTTCAGACGAGTTTTTTTTTTTGGCCATGACAAGTTTCAATGGTGTCTTATTATCTGCTGCCTAATTAAATACCGGAGAGAGGCTTTTCTGAACCGGCTTGGCAAAGGCGATTTAAAGAGCACAGGAACAGAAGGATGGAGGGGTGAGATTCTAAAAACTCACCATATCATTTGGGGCTTATCTTTTTGGACTCGGCAACAAAGCGGCGGTCATGCGGCAGAGTGATCGATGCAAGGCAGGGCCAAGGCGAGGCAAGGCAAGGCCGCCGGCACTTGTGTGATCCATCTCCCAAAAGCCTTGTAACTCCGTACTTGTATTTTACTTGTAGGGAGGCTAAAATACGAGCGCTGGAAAAAACAAGGGTTTCCCCGTTCTTAAGCTCTTACATATTATTAGAGGGCGTCTTACTCCGTATCTCCGGGTGATGTGATAGGTTACACACTCCAGAAGGGTAGCATCTCATTTTGTTGTCTTCAACAGACGCATTGTTTCTTGTTTGTTCTTTTTCCATTTCCTTGGCATTCTGCATGTTTGGCTGAAGTTAGTTAGGGAGGTGTATGGTAAAGTAATATGCTATGAACGGGTTGGGCAGGCAACTCTTGATTTGATGGAAATGAGTCGTTTATCTTCGGCTCCGAGCTCAGACAAGCCGCAATGCACTTTTGGGAGAGAGTGCTCCGTATAATACAAGTATGCATGTACATAGATAGTGTAGCATCGACTTTTCCTCGATTGGAAAGTTAGCGCAAGGCGAACTCATTGCTTTGTTTCAGCTTCTTCTTCTTCTTCTTCTTCTCTTTTTCGACAGCTGGGAAGGGAGAGGGAGGGGGGGCATGGTGAACTTTGGACCCTGATTTGCGTGACAATGGACGGAGTTACTGCCCGGGGAGGGGAAAGGGGAGCTAAATTTAGTCTCGGAAAATCCCACTGGGCAGAAGTTCCCCCCCCTCCCCTGGTCCTTGAAGGCTGCTGGGCACACGGCTGGCCTTTTGCCAAGGTTTGTTGCAAAGCGCTGATCTCACCTCTAGCGTTTTGCGGGGACGCAGGATTTCTGGGCTGTCGTCAGGAGCATCCTGTTGGCGGTAAGTATTACAATATTCAGCAGTACGGAGTTGCATAAATGCGAATTTATTGCCTCTTTTTCTGTCTTGGTTCTGAGAGGTTTCCTTTTGTCGTTGGACGGGTATATCCGGACAATGGAGTGGATAGAGGAAGAGTGGACGGCGGGACCCGATTTATTGGGTTAATCAAGTTGTTGATCAATGGCGAAACGATGCTAACAAGTACGTTGGGGGGGATGAGATGCACGTATCTCGATAGCTGAGGGGTTTGTGGACGTGCAATCTGCGGTGGCGATGGGTGTCAATGGTTTCATCTTTAGTGCTTTACAAATTGTGTTTGTTTCGCCGTTGCCTGTTGACTGTATATTATCTTAGGGCCTTGCTGCTCACATACCGCAAATAACTACTTAAATACTAATAAAGGGGCCTATTTAATATAAGGAAAATTACTATTAAAATTTATATAAGCATATTCCCTAACTACTATATATATCCTATATAATAATTATCTATAATAATAATCTAATTAAATTAAAGCTATAAATTAATAAAAAAAAGTAAGGATATAGTATTTTTAAATATATAATCTAATTACTATAGTAATTAATTAGGAACCTTTAAACTTATTAAGAATAAAAGTAATATATAAAGGTTATCTATAGCTATATTTTCTTTTTTAAGCTTTTTACTAACTTTTTCTTAAATTAAGTTATTATTAATATATTTAAATAGTATATAATTATTAAAGAATTAAAACTATTAAAGGTATTAAAGATAGCCTCTTTAAGCTTTAATAGAAAGTCTTTTTAAAACTTAAAAATAAATAGTTCGAAAGTAAGTAATTATAATAATAAGTTAATATAGCTATTAGTATTAAAAGTAGCTTAAGTAGTAGCTTAAGGTTTTTTTATACTAAGCTTTAAAAAGTTATTAATAAAAGCTATAAAGTTAAAGCTTTTTAATATTAATCCTTTTATATTTATAATTATTACTAGAGCTATTAATTTTAATAGTATTACTTTTACTTTTATAGCTTTTTACTTTTTAATAAGCTTAAAATATAAAGGGTTTTAATAAGTTAATTCTTAATTAATTAATTTTAGCTTTTTCTTAAAGCTAAAAATACTTTTTAGCTTACTTTTATTTTTAATTAAAAAAAGCTTAAAAAATACTTTTAAACTTATTATTATTAATTATTCTTGTTTTAAAAGCTATTAAAGTTATTAATTTAAAAGCTTAAGCCTTGAAAAAGATAATTAAATATAGTATACTATAAAGGCTCGAGCTTATAGCTCGCGCAAGCCCTATAGATTATATAAGAAGAAAGAACTTAAAGGAGACTTAAGATAGACATAATATAAACTTAAACCTTTCCTTCCTTAAGTAATTTAAGATTATAATATATACTTATTTATAATTACTATAAAGCTAGCTTTTTATAATTAAATTACTTTACGAAAGATATTAATACTAATTTAAACCCTTAAGGAAAGTTCCTTAGAAAGAAAAGGAATATATTTTATAATATAATAAATAATATAAAAGTTCTTAATAATATAGAATTATATATAAGCTTAAACTAAAACTAAAGTTATAATTTAAGCTATATTTAAAGCTTAATATATAGAAATTATTAAAACTATCTATGCTTAATAATATATAAATAATAAATTAAATATAAATTATTAATATAATAAGACTATAGTATTAATAAATAAAAACCTTACTTTCTTTATTCTTATAAATAAAATTCTTAATATATAAATAAATAAAATTCCTAAAGTCTTTATTATATAAATAAATAAAGTCTTAATTATATTTATATTAAAAGTATTTATAAAGCTTATTATTAAGTAATTTATTAAAAAGCTTTTATTAATAAGTAATTATTATAATAATAATAAAAGAATATATAATATATAGAAAAAGATAATATAATTAGAATTCGTATGAAGTATAATATTTATTAAAAAATATAAAGAATAATTTATATTTATTTTTTAAAACCTTTTAAATAAAATATAAACTTAAGTAATAACTTATTATAAGTTAAGTAATAATAATTCTATATTAAACCTAGAAGATTTCTTTAAATATCTTAATTATTATATATATTTTACTATATATATTTATAAGAGTTTTAATAATATTAAGTATTATTATTAAATTATATTTACTTTATATTATTAAATCATATTTACTTTATATTATTAAATTAAACTTATCTTTATAATAAAGCTTTATGCTTCCTTTTATCTTTTTTCTTTTATAATATTACTTATATTATCTTAACTACTTTTAATATTACTTACTACTATCTTTAGAAAGTATTACTATAAGTAATATTATTAAAGCTTTCTAGCCTTATACTTTAATTAATATAGTTTATATAAGCTTACTAAACTTAATTAAGCTACTATTAGCTTATATTATTAAATATTAAATACTACTTTAGCTAGTACTTAAGCTTTATTAAGCTTAATAATTAAATTAGTAAAAGTAGCTTTATAGCTATAGCTAAATTAAGCTTATTGAAGAGCTTAATAGCTTTAAAGTATTTTCCTAATTTATAAAAGATATTATTTAATAAGCTATAGATATTTTATTTATAGTTAATAGCTATAAGGCTAGGGGTATTATTTAATATTAATAATATTATTATTATAATAGCTATTATTATTATTATTATTATTATTATTATTATTATTATTATTATTATTATTATTATTATTATTATTATTATTATTATTATTATTATTATTATTATTATTATTATTATTATTATTATTATTATTATTATTATTATTATTATAATTATTATTATTATAATTATTACTATTACTATTATTAAAGATAAAGATTAAGAAAAAACTATAGGAAGCTATACTAGCTTTTAATATACTATAATAATAAAATTTAATAAATTATTAAAAACTTTAATTTATTAAATTATATTTAATTTAATTAATTATTATTTAAATTTAAAAGCTATTTAAATATATATAGTTTAGTTATATTATAAAGCTAGAGCTTAAGATTATATTTTAAAAAGTTAAGCCTTTTAGCTTTATATTATATATATTAGAGATTCTAGAAAAAGAAAAAAGAAATAATAATTAAATATTTTAGTATTATTTTCGAAAATCTTTACTATTAGGAAATTACTTTAATAGAATTAAATTAAATTTAATATAAGAAAATAAATCTTTTATTACTTTTTTTCTTTAATTTAAATAAAAATTAATATTAATTAAATATTTCTTATAAATATAAGAAATTAAATTCTAGAAATTATATTATATATAAAATAAAAAGCTAAAGGAATATAATTTAAAATAAAGAATCTTATATAATACTTATACTTAAGCTATTAGCTTTTATTAAAATATAGCTATAAAAGTTAAGTTTTATAAATTTAAAAAAAGATTTAAAAAAAATAAAAAAAAACTATTACCTTAAGTTAATTATAATAAAAATAATAATACTATAATAATAAGTATTAATATAAAATGTATAAGAAAGAAAAAAAGAAAATTAATAATTAAAGAAAGATAATTAGGAAAGTATTTAAACTAGCTCTTAATAAGCTTAGTAAGTAATTAATAAAGTATTCAAAGCTTAGAAAATAATAAAAAGCTATCTATAATATAAAAAAGAAAAATACTTTACTTTTAAATACTTATTATTATTTATAAAGCAATTTATTAATATTTAAATATTAAAAGTAAATAAAAGTATTTTAAAAATAGATTTAAAAAATAAAAATTTAAAAAAAGTAATCTTTTTATAAAATCTTATATAAAAATAAAAAAGATTTAAAATAAAAATAATTTAAAAAGAAATTAAAAGAATAAAAATATAAATAAATAAAGTATTATTTTTTATTTTAATATTTGATTAATTTTCTAAATTCTTTAATATATAGATTAATAATAAATATAATTATTATAAAGTAATAAGTAAATAAGCTATATAATACTTTAATCTAAAGTAGATAAAATTATTAAAGTAAAGATATTTAAAAACTATTTTAAATATAAAAAGAAAATATAAGATAATATTAATAATTTATATAATAATTATTATTAATAAAGAGTATTTTAAGGCTTTTTTATATATTATCTTAATATAATCTTAAGAAAACAATAGCTTTAATATAGAAAGGTTATATTAAATATTATTAAAAGCTAGTTATAAATTAAAATAATAAAAAGTTTAATAATTAAAAGAAAAATATAATAGAACAAGATTAAAGAAATATAAAAGATTTTAAAATTAATGTTTAATAACTTTATTTAATACTAATAGAAATAGAAATAGAAAAAATAAAATATTACTTTAATTAAAATAAATATTTATAAAATAATTTCTATTTTATAAGTAATAATTAATATAATAAAGTAAAAGGCTTTAAAAAGATATTCTATTAAAGTTAAAGAACTTAATATTAGCTTTTGATAAAAAGAAAACTAATAGCTTACTTTTATATTAAAAAATATTAAATTATTATATAAAGTTAAAAAAGAACTTAAATAAAACCTTATTTAAACTACTATAAAGATTACTTTATAATATATTAAAAGATTATTTAATTAAAATTTCTAATTAAATTATAAAACTTATATATAAAAGATAAATTTAAGTAAGCTTTTTATTTATAATAATACTTATATTATTAATTAGAAAATTAAAAAAAAAAGTAATAATTTTATATAAATTATAAAGCTTTTAATAAAATAATAAAATAAAATAAATATTTTTTATTATTAATAAAAGAAATACTATAATTTCTTTTTAAAATAAAGTAAATTATAAAGCTAGATATTTATATTACTTTTTATAAAATAAGGATTATAAAAAGTAAAAAGTATTTTATAGCTTTCTATATTAAGTTTAGTTTATTTAAATAGCTTATATATTCTTTTAGCTTAATAAAAACCTTTATAATATTTTAAAAATATATAAATAAAGCTTTAAAAATATATTAATAGACTTTACTATAGCTTTTTTAAATAATATTTTAATCTCTACTTTAAGTAATAAGAAAGATTATATAAAGAAAGTATAAATTATTTTTAAATAATTATAAATAATTAATCTTTACTTAAACCTTAAGAAATATAAATTTACTATATATAAAGTCTAATACTTTAATTATATTATAATAATAAAAAGAAATATTTAAATCTAAAAAAGATTAAAGTAATTTAAAAGTAAGAAATATTAATTAAAATAAAAAGTATTTAAAATTTCTTAAGGTTTATAAATTTCTATAAGGATTTTATATTAAATTTTTTAAAAATATTAAAGCTATTATATAAACTTATAAGGAAAAAAGTAATATTTTAATAAAATAAAATAAAAAATTAAAGCTTTTAAAAAGCTTAGAGAAATTTTAATATTATATTTAATTCTAACTTAAGAAAATCTTTAGAAAAGAATAATATTAAAAGTAAATTACTTAAGAAATATATTAAAAGGGTATTTCTCTTAATATAATAAAAAGATTATCCTATACTTTATAATATATTATTTAATTTAATTAATAATAATAAAAAGGAATTATATAATTTATAATCAGGAATTACTAATAATAATAATATATTTAAAGAAATAATTAATAGAATTTTAAAATATAAAAGAATTATTTTTAATATTTATAGATTATAAAAACTTAAAATATTTTATTAAATTTAAATTAATATTTAAATAATAAGTAAAATAAGTAAGAATACTATTTTTTTTAACTTTAACTTAATATATAGACTTAGCCTATAAGTAAAAGGATTAAATATATTTTTAAGAAAATATAACATAAAAGAAATAAAAATATAAAAATAATTTAAATCTTATATTTAAAAAATATTATAATAAAGAATATATAAATTTTATTAATTTAATAATATAAAATTATTATATTTTAAGAAAAAAGAGAGATAGGAATTAATATTAAATAAAAATAAATTTAAAATAAAATATTATAAAGAGTAATATTATTCTTAAAGTTAGATTTTTAATTATTATAAGATTAAAATATAATTTAAAATTAAAATTATAAGATCTATCTTAAAGCTATAAGAAATATAGTATAGAAGTTTTTAAAAAAAGGAAAAATAGAAAAATAAATTATAGACTATTTTTAATATATAAAGGGCATTTATATATAAGAGCTACTTATAGTTATTAAAATAAAAGCTACTTATAATAATTATTATATAGTAAGTATATAAATTAGCTATTTTAAAATATTTAAAGAAAAATATAACCTTTAAGCTATTATAAGAGAATTATTATTAAAATAATATATTAAAAAATATAATATATTATATTAAGAATTTTTATTATTATTATAATTATATATTATAATAATATAAATAAAGCTTATTTTAATTAATATTTATTTTAATTAATATTGAAAATAAATTTCTATAGACTTTAAAATTAACTTACTTATTAAAGATTTAAATTAATTATAATATTTATTAATTATTATAAATATATTATTAAAGTTTATTTAATTAAGAATAATATAGAATATATTAATTAAAATATATATAGAATAATTCTAAGACTATTAATAAAGGTTCTATAATTTCTTTTTTTAAATTATTTTAAATAAAAGATTAAATTAAGTAAAGTACTTTTAGAAATTACTTTATTAATTAATAAATATTAAATAATTAATTTTTATACTATATTATTTTTAAATAAATAGTAAAATTAAGTATATATATTAAAAAATATAAATAATTCTATATTATATAATTTCTTTCTTATAATATAATTAAATATAATATTTCCTAGCTTATTAAATAGTAATTAATAATAAAGAATTATTTATAATTAAAGTAAGCCTTTATAAATTACTATATAATTATAATATAAAAGTAATCTTATATTTTAAAGAAATATAAGAAAATATAATTAACTTAAAAAGGTATATTTTAAACTTTATATAATTCTTAAATAATAGGATAGATTTAATATAATTATTAATTATATTTATATAATAATAATAATAAAATATAGTAAATATAATTTAATATTTAATAAAATATTTTTAAATAAAAAATAAAGTATAGTTATTATTATAAAATATTAAAATAAATTAATTAAATAAGAAATTAAATTAATTATATATTAAATATAAAATAATAATAATATTAATACCTTTTATAATTATATTAAGTATCTTTAATAATATATATTTAATATTTTATATTAATTTAATAAAAAAAGTAATAAATAATTTATATTTATTATAAATTTAAATTAATATATAATTAAGCTTAATATAATTAATATAAGATTATAAAATAAAAGGTAAAAAGTTTCAAGTAAAAAGAATATTAATAATAGAAAATATATAGGAAAAAAAGGAAAAATAATAAGTTTTAATTAAATAAAAAAACTATAATAATTTAATATATAAATTATTAAAGGAATTTTTAAATATTTAAATATTAAATAAATTTAAAATATAATAAAGTAAAATTAAAGAAAATAATAAGCTCCAATTAAATTAAGCTTATAAAAATATTTTATTTATTAAAAATACTATTTAAAAAGTCTTTAAAAATAATTAGTTAATTTTAATAATACTTTTTAAAAGAAATCTCTATAATTTTAAATAATAAAAAGCTAAAGCTAAATAAAAATAAAAAAAATATAATAAGAATAATAATAATAATAATATTAATAATACTAATAATATTAATAAGAATAATAAAAATAATAATAAGCTAAGGATTCTTTAGTTAAAAAAAAAAGTATAAGAAAAATTAATAAATATAGAAAGGAAGGTAATATATATAATAAAAATAATTATTATTATTATTATAAAATTATTATAGTGCTTATAGTAATTAGCTTTACTAATTTAATGGAATTATTTTTAATATATTTAATTATAAAAAATTAGTAATATAAAATTAATATAAAGAAAGGAATAAATAATTTATAATAATATTATAATAAGAAATAAGTATAATATTTATAGTTATTTAAATAAGCTATTATTATATAAACTAGCTATAATTATAAATTAAAGTAAAGGTAAGGTTAATTAGGATAAGCTTATTAAGAAGCTATTTATAAGCTAAGGGAGAATTATTTTAAGTAATTTAAAAAATATAAATAAAATAAATAAAGAATAAGTTTATAATAATAATATTAAAAGTTTTATATTAAATATAAATAATATTATAAAAAGCCTTAAAGAAAACTAATTTAATATTAAGAATATTACTTTATTAAAAATATATAGTTTAAATAATATAATTACTAGCTTTAATAATTATATAAAGTCTTATAAAGTATAATATAAAATAAAGGAATTAATTAATATTAGCTTAATTTAATAATATAAGAAATATACTTTAATATACTTTATATATATTTAACCTTATTTAATAATATAATAATTCGAATTATTAATAATAAGATAATTAATATAAAATAAGTAAAAGTAAGTAATTTATTTAATAAAAGTAGACTTTTTATTAAATAAATTACTTTTAATAAAATATAAGCTTAAAGTATATTTCTTTTTATATAGGGAATTAATTAAATAATATTAAAATAAGAATAATTAGAATTTATACTATTAGCTTTATAACTTAAAGGATTAAAACCTTATTTTTTATTTAAAAGAAAAAGTAAAAGTAATATAATAGCTATAAATATTAAAAATATTAATATAATTAAAAAAAAGTAAAAAGTAATAATTTACTTATAGTAATAAAATAAAGATAGCTAAGGAATAAAATAATAGAAAATAATAATAATATATAATTTAATAAATAAAGGTTATAAAGTAAATAAAAAATAAAATAAGAAAAAAGAATACAAATATTAAAAAAGAAGTAAGAAAATTTTTCTTTTCTTTAATAATAAGAAATAAGAAAGAAATTAATAAAATTATAATAAAAATCTATATTAATAATTATTATTATTATTAATAAAGTAATATATATTTATTTATATAATTACTATTAGTAATTAAGATATAAAGTAAATTTATATTAAAAAAGTATAATAATAATTAAATTATAAAGTAAGAATATAATAAAAGGAGTATATAAAAGCTTAAGCTTATAACTTATATAAGCTTTATAAATTATATAAGAAGAAAGGACTTAAGGGGGATTTAAAATAAACTTAATATAAACTTAAACTTTTCCTTCCTTAAGTATTTTAATATTATAATATATACTTATTTATAATTACTATAAGGCTAGCTTATTATATATACTTATATAAAAGCCTTAAGGCTATTTTAAATATATATAAGTTATTAAAGCTATAAGTATTTAAAAGTTTTTTAAACTTTTTTTTTATTTATTAAAATATAGTTATATTTAATAGTAATTAATTTTATAGCTTTATAAGTTATTCTTTTATTAATATCTTAAAAGCTAAGCTTAAAGTAAAAAGTAATTATTTAATTTTTTAAATAATAATTATTACTTTAATATTTTTAATTTAGATTAATTAAAAAAATATAATTCTTTAAAAATTATATTAAAATCCTTTATTAATAATTATAAATTCTTTTTAAAAATATTATAATTATTTTTATATAGTAAAATTATTATATAGCTAAAATTATAATATTAATTAATAAAATATTTAATAAAGTATTTATATTAAAGCTTTAATTAAATAATTAAAGTTTTTAAAATTAAAAAATAATACTTATATTTTTTAAAATCTACTAATTATATTAATTTATTTTAATCTTTAAAAAATAATTTAAAATCTTTATTTTTTTTAAAGTTATTATTAAAATTATAAATAGCTTTTAAAAATTATTATTTATATTTAATTAATATATTTTCATTAATATATTATTAATAAAAAAAGTTATTATAATTTATTAAAAAATATAATCTTTAATTATTTTAATTAATATAAGTTTTTAATTTATTATAAACACTTTTAAAAGCTTAATATCTTTATTTTAAATTATTTAATTTAATTTATTAAATATTTAAATATAAATATTAATATATTTATTATTAAAGAAAGTAAAATAAATAATAAAAGTTTAAAAAGTATATATAATTTTAATAATATTTAATAATAATATATTAAATATATTAATTTTATAAATATAGTTTAATATTAAGACTTCATTATATTATTTCTATAACTATAGGTTCTTTTTTATAGTAATAAAGAAATAAGAAAAGCAATTATTTTTAACTTTCTTATAGAAAATATAATTATTAGATTTATTACTATTAATACTATTAATATTATTAATAATATTAATTATATTTATAAGCTTATTATAAAAGAATTATAAAATAATCTAGCTTAAAAGCTTTTTGATTTAGTATTTTATAATAATATTATTAATATTTTTAATTATAATTAAAATTAAGCTTAAATAAAGCTATTGTTAATAAAGCTAATTAAAGATTTAAATAAAATAAAGCTTAATATTAAAAAATTTAATAATTTTAATTTTCTTTTCTTATATAAAAATAACTTTATACTTTATATATATATTACTTTCTATAAGCTTATAATTATAATCTTTATTTATAGCTTTAAAGACTTACCCTTTAATTTTATAATTAGTAAAAATAAACTATAAGTAATTAATTCTAATTATAATAATCTTTTATTTTTTAATAGCTAAAGTTAAGGCTATATTTTTACTTTATTTATATATATTATATTTAAAATATATAAAAAGTATTTTATAAAAGTTTTTTATAAAAAAGTATTTATTATATATTATAATAGAAAAGCTTTATTAAAAAATAATCTATTAGAAAGCTTTATAAGTTACTTTAAGGCTTTTAAAAATACTAAATATATAACTAATTATTATAAAATTTAGATTATAAAAAGCTTTAAAATTAATAAATAAAAAAATAATTAAAATTATATTAATATACTATAAAATTAACCTTTTTTATAGAGGTATATATAGCAGTAAGGGGAATATACTTATATAATTTTAGTAATAACTTTCCTGACGCTAGATAGGGCCCCCCTGTTAGTATTTGAGTAGTTATTTGCGGTGTGTGAGCAGCAAGGCCCTTGTCTTATTGGAGAGCCAACGAGATCGGCGGAGAAACTCCCCCGATGTAGGTACATGTGTAGACAGATGAGATGATGGCTCATTGATGCCAAGCCCAAAGCTGATGGCGAATCTCTTGGGCACGTTTCGACTCGTCACCTGCAGGCACTCCAGCGTGCCTCGATAGCCGGTCTTGTCTTTTTTGTTGGTTTCTTCCTTGGTGATACCGCATGTCCAAGATATCGGCTAACAACAGCTGACTCGGTCCTTCATCTGGGCAATCGTGTGCTGTTGGGAGCGGAATGCATTAGCTAAAAAGAGAGATAGAACCCCCTCCGGCCCTACTAAAGTGATGAACATCCGAATTCCCGCTTCTAGTCATTCGAACGACGATCAACGGAAACATCCAGACCACATGGGGGGAATCCTGATCCCTTTCGACAGCGACCCTTCAGTGCATGCAACAAGGTGAGTTGGTTTGATTCTAATCAAACGGTCCCCACACAAGAGAACTCATCGTGACAAGATCCCTTGTGGAGAGATACGAAGCACTTACGGCGTGGTTATTTATACATGCGATACCCTTGATTTATAGGGACTTTGCATACCACGTGCTGCAGCAATCTTAGCATCCCCAAGCGAATTGCAAATACATTACTGGAATTGAGGGGGCACTGTTGATAATTGGAGGATTCTAATGAAATGTCCCGTGTATTCAGAATTGCCGTCGACTGCCGGAAATGTCAAGACATGAAAACTTGCCATGGTCTTTGTCTAGGCCAATTCTGGGATGGCGTGCTACAAGTATGTGCAACCGCCGCCAAATGCATCGTCCCCATTTCCGGGTATGAGAAGAAATTCTTGGCCCCGAAGTCGACGGCGAAATAAATTGTTTGACAAATTTCGGACGCCGTGGACAGTTAGTAATTGTAGCCAATCCGGGTGCTGGTTTTCTCTTCGCCACACCTACCTTGTAGCCTGTAGGTGCCCGGTTCCATGCGTTGGTCTTTTGGTCTTATCCGTTTCGTTAGAAACCACCCGGCCGGAAGGAGGGGGGGAGAAACATGTTGTTGCCCCTGCTCCAACTTGCCTAAACCCCCATTCGGACGAATATTACGTGTGTTTCAAACAAACCTCAACCGCCAAAACCAAAAAAGCTCATGCCGCCCTGCATGGAAAGATTCTGGAGTAATAAGTGTGCAGCCCCTCGAGACCCTGAAATGGCAAGTAAGTTTATTGCCAAGGATGTTATTCTTACTTTAGTCATGACTGGCTGACCTTGGCGAGATCGGGTGGAACCCCTCTCACCCCCCATGTCCTACCTTTTTTTCTTACCTTTTGATATCGCGGTCTAAGCATGCTAATATTGCCGGATAGGTTTCCTTGAAATCAAGGGTTGAGGGGTCTCTGTGTTGGCGGATGTATAAAGACAGGTCGTCGAGCCATCTCCGAAGTGATCGGCCGACTTGGGTTCACTACAATTTTTAGTTGTACGCAAACACACACATACATATATATATATACCTTGGTCTTGTGTGCTTTTGTTGCTAATTGTGAATTGTATTCACTTTGGCTTTTCTTTTCCCGTCTTTTGCTCTGATCGTGTCAAGACGGTTCACATACACTCATTGCATACACAGGGTACCTTGATACTACTACTACTACAACAACCCCGTACAGCAACACCATCAACACAATGGCTCTCCCTGTACCGATGGAGGAGAATATCCTCACGCCCGCCTACGAACCCTTCGCCTTTGACCTCCCCAAGAACCCCGTTCGTCTTCGCCACTTTTACATGAAGCACCGCACCGTCAGGCCTCGCCCTGCCGCTGCTGCTCCCCGAACCGTCAAGCCCGTCGCCGTCGAGAAGCCCAAGCATGTCTCCATGCCTCCAACCCCTTCCTTCTCGGCCAGTTCTTCGCCGGCCACGTCGCCGCCCCTCTCGGCCGCCACTCCCTTGACGACGCCGCCCGTCTCCGCCTGTTCCAACGCCATCGAGAAGAAGCTCTCGGTTCCCCTGCCGACGCAGTCGGAGCCCAACACCATCACTGCCCTGTTCGAGAGCCAGGCTTCGGTCCGGCCCAACGCCCCCGCCATCTACGGCTGGGACCGCGGCTTCACCTACGGGCAGCTCAACGCCTACGCCAACCGCCTCGCCAACCGCCTCGTGAAGGAGGGCGTGCGCAAGGGCGACATGGTGCCCGTGTGCTTCGAAAAGTCTGCCTGGTATTTCGTCGCCGTGACGGCCGTCAACAAGGCCGGCGCCGCGTGGGTTCCCCTCGACCCTTCGTCGCCCAACGCCCGCTCGCTGCAGGTCGTGCAGCAGGCCGGTGCCAAGCTCGCGCTCTCGTCGCCGGCCAACGCCGCCAAGTGCGCCAAGCTCGTCGGCTCCGTCCTCGAGGTCTCGGAGAGGGCCGACAGGGACGAGTACCAGAGGGAGTCGTCGGGCGAGCGGGGGCCCGACGTCAAGGTGGCCGCCTCGGACGCCGTCTACGTCCTCTTCACCTCCGGCTCCACGGGAACACCCAAGGGTCTGGTCATGGAGCACGGGTCCGTCGCCGCGAGCCAGACTGCCATTGGCGAGAGGATGGGCATGACGCCCGAGGTGCGCATGCTGCAGTTTGCCGCCTTCGTCTTTGACCTGTCCATCGGTGAGATTGTCGGCCCTCTGATCCACGGCGCCTGCATCTGCGTGCCCAGGGAGGAGGACCGCCTCGGCAACCTGCCCGCCTTCATCCGCGACGCCAAGGTCACCTGGACGTACCTCACCCCGTCGTTCGCCCTCACGCTCGACCCCAGGAAGGTCCCCGGCCTCAGGACCCTCCTCGTCTGCGGCGAGGCCTGCACCCGCACCGTCCTCGACACCTGGGTCGGCAAGGTCCGCCTCTGGAACGGCTGGGGCCCCGCCGAGACGTGCTGCTTCAGCACCCTGCACGAGATCAAGTCCAAGACGGAGTCCCCCATGACGGTCGGCCGAGCAGTCGGCGCCCAGTGCTGGATCGTCGACGCCGAGGACCCCAGCCGCCAGGTTGCCGAGGGAGAGGAGGGAGAAATCGTCATCCAGGGCCCTACCGTCCTGAGGGAGTACCTCGCCGACCCCGTCAAGTCGAGCCAGACCATCATCAGCCCCGTACCCGCCTGGGCCCGAGGCGAGGGCTACATGTCTGCCGACCGCATGTACAGGTCCGGCGACCTCGGCAGGCTCAACGCCGACGGCACCATCGAGTTCATCAGCCGCAAGGACACACAGGTCAAGATCCGCGGGCTGCGCGTCGAGCTCGCAGAGGTGGAGTACCACGTCCGCAACGCCCTCCCCGAGGCCCAGCAGGTCACCGTCGACATCGTCCGCGGCGACGCCGGCATCAGCCTCGTCTGCTTCTACTCCACCACGGCCGAGGGCAAGCTCATGGACGCCTCCACTGAAACCCCCGTCCTATCCATCGACGACCGCCTCCAGAAGCGCCTCAACGACACCATCCGCGCCCTCGGCGCCGTCATGCCCGACTACATGGTCCCCAACGTCTGGATCCCCCTCTCCTGGATGCCCATCATCACGTCCACAAAGGTCGACCGCAAGAAGCTCCAGTCCATCGCATCCGACCTTCCCAGCCTCAAGCCCTTCTCCTTCCGCGTCGAGAAGCGCGAGGAGCTCACCGACCTCCAGGCAAAGGTCCGCTCCCTCTGGGCCGCCACCATGGACAAGAACCCCGAGTCCATCGGCCTCGACGACGACTTTTACAAGATTGGCGGCGACGACATCCAGATGATGACCGTCGCCATGTCCGTCAAGCTCGAGCTCAAGTGCAAGCTTGACGCTTCCATCACCAACGCCAAGGCCGTCAGCGTTGCCGACATGGCCCGCTACATTGAGGAGGAGAAGGCTGGTGCTTAGATCTATCTGTTGAGATGCGAGATATAAACAGCGACGTTGATGATGAATGGATTTGGCATGGCGTTTTGGATTTATTCGTTTTGGCATGCGCATATACAACAAGAGCCTTTGCAGAGTTGGCACGGCGTTTTGCATTGATTAGTGGTTTTATGGAGAGGGTATATAATATACATGGGATATCTTAGATCCACCGTATATATAATACAAGTGTCTCATCGATGCAGTCATGAGTCGTTTTTCAATCATGGTCCTTTGCTGTTTTTCGTGATGGCCTCGAGTTTGCGAGAGGTCGGGTCTGGGATATAACCTGACGCCCGCAGCCGGTTCGACAATGTGATGTGACTCGGCAGTCCAAGGTTTCGGGGCCGTCTTCTCCAAAAAGGGTGAACGAAGCTACGTATCCAGCACTCACGAACTCACTTGAGTCGACAGATGTTGACACTCTTTTACTCTCGTGTCTTGTCCGTGTTGTTCACCCAAACATGGTTTCCCATATGGAGTAGAGTAGGCGAATCTACTTGGGCATCTACAACGTATACATGCGTGGTTGTTGATAATAGCCGGTTAACACGATTTAAGCACTGCTCATCATCAGATTTCGGTTTATGATTTTTTTTTTTTAAAAAAAAACATTAGGCATGCCCATGTTCACCTCAAACAGCATCGACATCCCATAGAAATCAGCCGCCAACGCCCTCACGCCATCGACGAAGCCCAGAGTAGTCGTCTTCCTCGGCGCAACCTTGGGCATCGGCAAGGCCGCTCTCGAGCATCTCATCCCTCCGCTGCAGCGGCCCGACCAAAGCCTACATCATTGGGCGCTCCGGCGCTTGTTGCAGGCCCTGGCTGGACAGGCTGATGTTTGCGCACCTCGTGTTCCTCGAGGGCCAGACGTCGATTCTGTGTCGGGTCATTTGCCTCGAGGGAGGAGCTTGGTGGATGCACATCTTCTGCTCCGCCGGGCACCCCCCCCCTTTCAACGGACGGGAGGACAATGAGCGAGCGGCTCGATGCGTCGCTCGTCTTGAGCTTGTACGCGCGGATGATGCTCATCACGAAGCTTTTCCCCAAAAGGACCTGGACTTTGACGTGCCCGGACGGGTTTTCCGCCCGCGCGGCGGCCGAGGCCTTTGCGACCTATCTGACGCTCTGCCTCTCCCAGCTAGCGAGGGCCAACCCGGACATTGCCTTTGTCCACGCGCATCCGGGCTCGGTGGCGATGCCCCGTAGGAACATGTTCGGTCCCTGTCGTCGAGCCCTGCAGCTCTTTCTCGAGCCGGCGGCGGCGGTGGCCTTGCTGAGCATCATGTCGGCGGCTGGGGCACCGGTTTGCCCGAGGGGGCGACGCGGGCGCGCTGTTCCTGGAGGGCATGTGGTTGGCTTCGCTGGACCAGAGGGAGTTGCTTGGGGGGTTGCGGGCGAGGGGGGGCTGAGGGTGTATGGCGTCACATGGCGGAGGTTTTTGTCGAGGTTTTGACGGTGTAAAGTATGTGCAAGTGAAGACAAAATTAAACGTCTGCTTTTCCTCGATCGAAGCAAACAAGGGGCGGCGCGGCGGGAAAAAAGCCAAGTTTACCGCTCGTTCATTATTTCATCCTTGTGCTCCTTTCAAACATGCTTTGGATCTTTTGATAAAGAAAACAATTGACACGATATATCATGACGCACGCGAGTAAAAGGACTTATTCACCGAAACGCCAAGTAAACGCCCAGACTCTCGGCAGCATGCACGCGGGTAGATCATTTGTCGGAAGGAAGGAAGAAAAGATGTGCCTCGAGAGGGTGGTTGGATACGCGTATTTACGTGAGCAACCGCTTTTTTGGTGTTTTTGGTGAAGGTTTTTCTTCAACGACGCGTCATGATTAGGTATTCGACATCAGCGCGGCGAACTCGATGAATGTGATTCTTTGCGAATGATGATGCAATGCAAATTGAGATATAGATGATGATGGCGATGAAGACTTAATAATTGAAGGAGTGGCGGCGACTGAGTGGAAATACAGGTCCAATTTCGAGCGGATGATTTGTGGGCGCGTACGGAGTAAAGCAGCTTTGGCTGCACAGCTCCTCGCAGTGATAAGATGGCGATGATCAGCAATGAATGGAAATACACATTGCTGATAGCATGTATGCCTACGGAGTAATCGAAGCGGAATTCTGTCGCGTGCTTGGGTTCGCCCAGAAAAAGCGGGCAATCGCCCAGCAAATGTGCCGGTGTGCATCGCACCTTTTTTTCTGCACATGCGCCCGGCCATGGGCTTGGAAATGGGCACTGTAAATATCAACACTGGATCTTGATTAAAGAGGCGCTAAAGCTTCACGATGAAATCCAACGATAAAAATCAACAGAATAAAAAATGCATAAATATCAAAATGTCCAAATGAACAGGTAAAGATTTATTATTAGAGACAAAAGGTGACTGTACTCGATTGCAGAGTTGTAGCGACATCCGGCACTGGATGGATGGGATTTGCGACGGCAGTTTGCGAATCCCTCGGCCATTTGCGCGTCCTCGCGCGGTACGCCAAAAGCTCCGTGATATGGCTGCCCAAGGGAAAAAAAAAAAGAATAGCGGAGTAAAGACAAAACAGCGGGCTGTTGTCTGTGCGTAGGAAGCGACATCCCGGGCACCGGCAAAAAAACGCATTGAGCCTAGACGGCAGTGTGTCTCGTGCGCGCCCAGTTCCTCACAATCACATCAAACCACTAAAAAATCATCACTCATCATTTCTTAGGTCGAGTCAGATTTTTTATTTTTATTTTTAAGAATATTCCCGTTCGGTAACAAGACCGAATGTTGTCCAGTGGCGAAAGACCCAAAAATCAATGCCCAGTCTTTTTCTTTTCTTGGCGGCAATGGGTTCGACAACGGGTTCCTTCCAATAATAATACGGTTATGTAATACGTAAAAAAGAGATGCTCCGTAGGGAAGTACGAAGGAACGCGGAAGGAAAGTGCAAGGCTCGCAACTACGTCACTGCAGCCTTTGCGGACGAAACTGCGTTTTTTCCCTTTTCCTACAACTAATTCTAAGCGCAAACTTCAAATGCACAGTGACGAATCTTTCTTCTCGGTTGCTCTACTAGCTTCACTTAGGGCCCCCCTCTCGTGCGACGACGGAATGGAGTTGTTTTCTGCCTTGTGCCCACCAAACTCCTCAGCAGCAGCAACAGCAGCAACATCCCTTCATCCTAGGCACCCTTCAGCCATGGGGGGAATGAATTACGGGTTTTGAATGCTGACCTCCTTTCCATTCCCCAATTAGAAATTAACTCTCCAGCATTCGTTCCTGCGTTGTCGTCGGGCGTTGCACTTTTGATTCGTGTGGGCGGAGTAGTCCGTACATGTACTATTTCCCTCCCACCATTACCAAATTTTTCCCGTCCTATGGATATGGGATATGCTTAACCCAATCGACTGGAGCTGAGAGGCTGTGGGTGTTGCTACCTAGGACCACCGCCTGCCTCGTGTAGCCTTGTGTGTTGCGTCAACTCCCAGATTGGGTTTGTTGGGTCTTGCTCGCTCTTTACTCCGAGGCCAAGACAAGAAAAACAGTGCTGCGGAAAAAAGGCTGCAGGGCATCAAAACCAACGGGGTTCGTCCGGGCCATATCCATCGGCAGTGTCATGACCGACCCAGCAGCTAAACTCAGGCAGGCATGGTACCGAGTAACCTAGGACTGACGACTGACTTACATCCCGGTCCCATGCTAAATGGGGGGTCTGCAACGAGCTCATACCCGCTCCATCAATACCCACTTGCTCACGCTGCACTGAGCCATGACTGGCCTTTGGTGTTGCTCCTATGAAGTCACTGCTCGTTTCGCGAACGACGACCAACGTTTGCCCCCCAGGATACCATGTGGAACTGCTTTTGAAGAGAGAAAACCGAGCTGGGTCCGAATGGTTCAAGTCCTCCGGATGAGAGAAGTTCTTCTTGAGAAGAAAAAGGTAAATTTCTCCATCCTGACCTGTTTCATCTTCTTCTCTTTTTTTCCTTTTTCCCTTGTCCTTTCTTCTTGAAACATTGGGTTTCTCTCATCTCGTCAAGGAAACTCTATTCAGACTTGTCCGTCCGTTTCCGGCTACACCCTTGAGCAACACTTCAAGGTGAACCTAACATGCAGACAGGGCTTTATTAGAGTTTTCTCATTCCGGTCCCTTTCGTCCTCTCAATACCCTTTCTTTCTTTCCTCCGTCGTTTGATAAGAAAGACAAAAACAAACAGACCTGTTTTTCTGAAACAGTCGCAAACGTTTCTCGGTAAAGGGATTTGACACAGATCCCTTTCCACCATGTCTGCGTCGAGTCCAGAGATCAAGCCCAAGGAGGCTCCCGCGAGCCCGGGCATTGATGGCAAGGAGCCCGTTCGACACAATGCCGACGGTCTGCAGCGCCGGCTCGACAACCGTCAGATCCAGCTCATCGCCATCGGTGGTACCATCGGTACCGGTCTGTTCGTTACCATCGGTGAGGGTCTCGCCAAGGGCGGCCCCGGTAACCTGCTCATCGCTTATGCCCTCTACGCCTGTGTATTAGCCCTCGTCAACAACTCGATTGCCGAGATGACGACATACATGCCCGTGTCCGGTGGCTTCATCCGTCTTGCCGGCGTATGGGTCGACGACGCGCTTGGCTTCATGGCTGGCTGGAACTTCTTCCTCTACGAGGCGCTGCTCATCCCCTTTGAGGTGACTGCGCTCAACCTGGTGATTTCATTCTGGAGTGACAAGGTGACGGAACCCGGTCCCACGGCAGGCATCTGCCTCGCCGTCATTATCTCGTATGGGTATGTATTTGTATTGCGTGGTCTCGGTAGGAGTTCGTTTCCCTACTGCCAAACCAAATGTCCCAGAGAGACCATGCACGCCGTTCCGGAGAAAAACCAATGTCCCCTTCTTCCCCTTTCTGTGAAATTGCATTGCTAAACGTGCCTGTGATGTAGTCTTTTGAATGCTGTCGCCGTCGGCGTCTTCGGAGAGGCAGAATTCTGGCTCTCTGGCGGCAAAGTCATTCTCATCTTCTTGCTCTTCGCCTTTACCTTTGTCACCATGGTTGGCGGCAACCCCACGCACGACGTCTACGGGTTCCGGCACTTTACGAATCCGGGAGCCTTCGCAGAGAACTTGAGCAAGGGTGACCTGGGCCGCTTTGAAGGCTTCATGGGCGCCCTCGCCACTGCGTCATTCGTCGTCGTCGGTCCCGATTACATCTCCATCATTGCTGCCGAGGCCAAGCACCCCAGCATCTACATCAAGTCCGCTTTCAAGACGGTCTACTTCCGTTTCGGTCTCTTCTTCCTCGGCGGCGCCCTCACCTGCGGCATCGTCCTTCCTTACAACGACCCTGTCCTGCGCGGCATCTACGTTGACGGCACCGGCGAGGGTGGCACCGCCGCCGCCTCCCCTTGGGTCATGGCCATGGAGAACATGGGCATCAAGACTCTCCCCCACGTCGTCAACGCCCTCCTCTTGACCACCATCTACTCGGCCGGCAACACCTACACGTACGCCGCCACCCGTTCGCTCTACTCGCTCGCTCTCGAGGGCCGCGCGCCGCAGTTCCTGCGGAAGACGACGCGCAACGGCGTGCCCATCTACTGCTTCGCCTTCACCATGATCTTCCCCATGCTCTCCTTCCTCCAGTGCGGCAACGGCTCGGCTGAGGTTCTCAAGTGGCTGCTGGCCCTCATCACCGGCGGCGGCGTCATCAACTACCTCGTCATGTCTATCACCTTCCTCAACTACTACCGCGGCTGCGTCGCCCAGGGCGTCGACCGCCGCACCCGCCCCTACTACGGGTACCTGCAGCCCTGGGGGGCCATCGTCGCCCTCGTCCTGCAGAGCATCGTCGTCCTCACCTACGGCTGGTCCGCCTTCCGCCCCTGGGACGTCGGCACCTTCTTCTCCAACTACACCATGCAGATCGTCGACCCCATCCTCTTCATCGCCTGGAAGCTCCTCAAGCGCACCAAGCTCGTCAAGCCCCACGAGGTCAACCTCGAGTGGGACCGCCCCATCATCGACGCCTACGAGGCCGAGATGAGCATCGTCGAGCCCCCCGAGGGGTTCTGGCATGAGATGATGCACATGGTCGGCATCGGGCGGAAGAAGAGGGCTTCCAAGTCGGAGGCGTAAGAGGGAAGTCTGTCGTTGTAAAGTAACGAACTGGGAGGGGAAGCAGCGTTATGACCATCAGCATATGAACGAATGGCTTGAGACGTAGCTTGATGAGGGGAGGCCAAAGTAGCCTTGGGATGAGACGTTCATCTGCTTCCGGTCAAGCAGGTGACTGATGATTTTATCTCGTGTACAGCATTTTATTTATTTATTGCATAGAATACCACTTTTGTACATTTATGAGAATTATTGATACCTCTGCACTTTTGAAGTGATTATACTATAAGTGGCTCTTATGAATTTCTGTGATGTTCTTTCATCTCTTGTATCTATATATATAAGAAGAACAAAAATCTTACCTCCCAACTCACGAGTCGATTTATAGGGAGAGGTCAACTTGGATGGTGTATCGCATCTAGGTTGCTACACGATACGCTCCTACAACGCCATGATGGCCCGGAGTATTACTACAAAGGACACAGCAAGTCCGACTACATCGCTCTACTTCCCCGCAGCGGCACCGGTATAAAAGGATCTGCGTGGGAACCGCAGTCGGCTCCGTGATTTCCTCTCCGCAGCTAATAGTAGACGGCTGGGTTCTCGGTGCGGGCCTGGGTGAAGCCGTACGTAGTTGCGTCTGGTGTGGATGCAAGCTCCTTGGCCACGTCCTTGGCCACGTCCCTGATCGTCGCAAGCCACGTGATGTGGACGCTTCAGAAGGTAGCTGATGGAAGTCGTCGGACAGGGTGGTGTCAAAGGTTGGATTGAGACTGATGGCCATTGTTGTCTTGCTTTTGACTTGCTTTATCAATACTTTTGCAATCTGCAACATAACAGATATAGAAGAGTAAATCTGTGAACTATTTTACATCACTCCCTTTGGTACTCTATCAGCCTGACATGTAACATGTGAGCGAAGCTCGTTTAAACGCGGCCAAGGATCATCTTATCTTCTATTATATTCCCAACTATTTAAAAAGCACATCTGTGACTTGCTTGTAGGTGTGCACCAATATTTACACCAAAAGAACTCTTCATCAATTTTGATGAAATGGGACATTTGATATCACGAGACACGTGAGAATAGTTGACTACGGGGAGGGTACTTGTAGGACATCTACCTCGTATCCAACCGAATAATTGGGCACATAATTGTAGCACATGCGCATTGTCCACTGCTGGGTCTCGTTTGAGTTGGATTTGCAATAGTGGCTTGTTTCAATTTAGAGCTTGCCGATGCAACATTTCGTTCCATTGAGTTTTCTAATGCGACGTCTTTCAGGGGAGGCTTTTCTTATCCGGTATTTTCAATGAGGTTTCATACATTCAGATACGAGATGCTTTCTTCATCAATCGCCGGTGTAATTCAAATCTTGCGATATCCTTATGAGTCTGGCGGAGATTGTATGACTATAGCATTAGATATCGTAAAGAAAGTAAGATTGAGGCACTCTTGACGTACTCAGGTATCATAATAGCCGCGAGAAGTACCCAATATTAGATATCCCATGATTACAGCCTGAGAAAAGCATCCAGTTTCGACGATACGAGTCCGGCTGTACGGTTGAAGGAAAATTCGCTGTTCTGTTGAGCATAAAGCGTTGCGGGCGATGCGGATAACTCTCTCATTTGAAAACTTGACAATGGGAAGTTGTGAGTTTCTTGACTTTGCCTACTTGTCATGTTTTACCTACGGGAATATCTGGCTCCGCCTTGCGATGCACCTGTCACGTTGTACGTCAAGTGTTGGGATGCATCTGCATGTGAGGCTCAGTCTTGACGTCCATGTCGCCCAACATGCCTCAAAAACCGCGATATGCATGCTCTCCGCTCTCTTTACAGCACAATCACGTGCCATCGGCTCTGTTAAATTTAATACATGACATTGTATTTGCCGTGCTTTTGTATTTTGATATACCAACGCCAGTATAGTGGTCGGCCTGTATAACATGATGATCAATGCTGTGAGTAAGTAGATCTATCACCTTGATCCCGTACAATTTGGTGATAATCTCGCAAACATAGAACCCAATCGTTCAGCATCGTTTACAGATTTCTACTCATTCTCTCTTTACTAGTAGTTGTCTTCACGTCGGCAAATCCCCGATTCATCATCGGGCGCCTCTCGGGAGGGAATCATCTCGTGCAGAACAAGAAGCCATTCATACTTGAACGGACCTTAATCACTCGATATATCTCTTGGAGATTGGAAAGGACCGGGTCTACGGAACCACATCTTGAGGACTGGCCCGATCGCAATTGTCAAGTCGTTGGCGTGGGGTGTGCACGGCGATTCCCAAAGCAGTACAATTTTACTCCGGAAGAGTCCCTCTGACGACCTTATTCGCTCCACCGGAGGACGGTCGTAGATTAGAGTGAGTAGGTTAGTGTATATTGATATACTTATGCCAACACCTGTAGTATCGTCGGCGTTGCTGAATCAGGTGATGATGCCTCAGGATCCTTCAAAGAAAGGGGTTGAAATCATGTCTAGCTACGCGATGCACTTCCGTATAATGTACGCCATGAGCCAGCAACAGTCCAATGGCGAGAATCATGACGCATGGCTATTACTCGAAAGTTGGCCGTCAGTGTATCAGGAATTTTGAGGACCTGCCAGCCGACCATCGCAATAGCATGCTTCCCCTGGTAAATGCGTCGATCACAAAACCCATCGCATTCATCGCACGTGGCCTAGAAGGGCTTATTGCGAGGCAGGTTAGTTAGGCAAATGCAGCTTTAGCATGCATTCTTGGCGGGCTTCGAGGTGAAGGTTCCGATCGCAAGGACACGGCATGCTTATATTGGCTTCAGACACTTTACAACGACTGGGAGTGAGGCGGCATATGTTTATAATCTATGACCCGTACGCGATGATCCAGGCGTATGCATCGCATCGTTTCCGATGAATACAAATTATGTATTGAGCTTAGGGGTATCCCTGTTCTCAGTATTAGGAACTTTATAGCGACCGCAGAGTAGCACTGAACAGCCCCGACTAGATGAGGATATTGTGTCGTAAATGTCGACGGGAATAGCATCGGTAGTTTCCTAGCCAAGTCCCACCGAAGCAGAAGAACAATAGAGACTCAGACTAAGTGTAATAATCGCATTGGCCAGAGCACAATAACAGGTAATAAACTCTCCTATTGTGAATATGAGTTTGGCCGGTCTTACGCATCAAAACCTACATCGTGATTCAGGAAACCAGCACGAAAATCAATGCACAGCACGCCGATGGTCAGAAAATTCTTGCATCATAAAAGAATCAAACATCTCGATGTCTTCCATGGTGTGCACCAAAATAAGGTCGGAATCGTCAGCGTCTGACTTGGTTCCTGCGATGAATACCTACGTCAGAGATTGACTTGCAAAAAAAGCAGGTTTTGGGACTGCGGACCATGACGCATCCGCCCCAAAGCTGGGTCTGATGGTTGGGGAAGCTTCAGGGCGCTAGAGCCAATCAGAAGCATCGCAGGATGGACAAGACGGGCAAAAAGCAAGCAGTGTGGCAGTAAAAAGCATTGTGTGAAGTAATGGAACTTGTTAGTTGGCATGACATGTATGGCTTTGTCTATTTGAAAGTAGTACATAATAGCCCCTGATTTAAATGTTACTCTATTACAAAAAGTTGCACACTCCATCTTCTCTTTTCTTCTCTATCCTCCATCATCCTCAACCCTCCTCTCTTCCCGATCCACCTAAAGAATCCTACCCTAGGAAACCAAATCAAAAACAAGCAGACATGCAGACACATCAGCACCGTCGCCACCTCCCACAAAGCAGCGCAAGGAAAAGAAGACAAAGAGCAAGAAGAGCAAAAAGTCATCCGGACCCCTCGACTCCCTACCGACCGGAGGCGCCCTAGATTCCCTCCCGACAAACGACGTCCTCGGCGAGCTCCCGACCGACGGCGTGACGGACACGGCGCAGAATGCAGTATCGGGCGTCACCGGCGCTCTCGGCGGGGTGGCCGGAGCCGCTGGCGGTGGTGGCGGAGGTGGTGGTGGTAGCAGCGACGCGATGAGGCTGCGATTAGATTTGAATCTCGAGATTGAGATTCAGCTCAAGGCTAGGATTCATGGTGATTTGACGCTTTGTCTGCTGTAAGATGATTTGTTCCATGTTTGGTGATGATTCTTGAAGCTGACTTATTGTTTTAGTGAATAAACTTTTTGACGACTTCTATGCGCTGGCCGGAGTTATTGGATTCACTTTACTGGGTGGAATTTGCTTACGGGTTGGTTGCTTGGTCGCTTGATTGAATACAAGGAGCGGACCATGTTAAGCAGGGGCTCTTTACAGACGCTGACTACGGAATTGTTTGAGAAACTTATTTCCTACTTCATGTATACGTTTTATATATATGTTGCTATTGAAAAGAAGCTTTAATATTCACAAATCTATTATTGCGTTACATCTTACGCGCTGTTATGTGATGTATCATCACACCTACGTGTACGACCATGGCACAAATTTCATCTTGTTTCCTCGGATACTCGGGACAATGTTAGTATTACTGCAATCTCGCATGTCAAGCTACTTATTCAACACTTGCGCGCTTCAGCATTAAAAATATCTACTGCAATGACTAACTCTAGGGTATGTACCAACACTAGCCGACAATCACCTCTTCTTTCCCGCTTCCTCCCACTCCTTCAACACTTCGTCATCAGATTTCCACATCAGCGGCAACCAAGACGGATACTTGAACAGCCAAAGCAGCAGCCTCGGCTCAACAATAACGTGCAGGTGCAAGTGATGAATGGACACGATATCCGGCCAGTACACGTCGCCCAGCATCCGCCTCCTCCCGCGGTGAAAGCCCGAGTGCACAGACGAGGGGGGCAAAGACGGGCATTTCTCCGCGAGAAGCCGATGCTTCAACTCTTCGCACCGACGGACTTAAGTCATGTCAGATTTGCAGTAGTAGCGGGTGTGTTTATGTGTGTAGAACTTACGGAGTGGGATGTCTGCGATCGTTAGGCTCTCGACGTCGCGGATGTGTTTTAGAGGTACGATGAGCCAGTGAAATCGTCCTGACAGGCGTCTGTTTTCGAATGCCATGATGTGTTCATCCTGTTAAGAGGGGTATTAGTGAGTATGATTTTATGCCTGTTGGGGTTGACTTACTTTGTAGATTAAGCGCAGGTTGCTGTCATCGCAGAAGACGCAATCTCGTTGGACCTTTTCTGTCCATTCTAGATTTGTGAGATATCTCCAGATATTTGCAATGGTTTCCATTATTACTTTAGCATAGTCGAGAGATGGCGATACCAAATATCAGAAAATAGATTGGACGTGTTATTATACTGCACAGCATCCACGCAGGAGATGAGACTTTCTGGCAAGGCGACACCGTACAGAGCCAAGGCATTTTGCGAGGCGTTTTCAACCACCTGTCTAGGCGCTAGCAGGCCATCCACCAAAGAAAATGGAAAAATAGCAACTGAATGGACGCAAGGCAAATAGCATTCTCAGTGGGTGTAGAGATGCCAATGATTTTTCCAACTCGAAACTAGCCCAATTCTTCCACCGCATCCTCATAGTCGTCGTCCTCGTCCTCATACTCGCTGTCCTCGTCCTCACACTCGCCGTCCTCGTCCCGCCACTCCCAGTCTGCAAATCCAGTCGCTGCCGCTGCCATGTCTGCCAACTCGCCCCTCCTCCATCTATCCCAGGACTCACTGAAATGTTGTACGTACTCTTCGACATCAGCTGGCTCGTCTTTCTTCTCTCCTTTTGCCTGCAGCCTCTTCCCTGGGTGCCTCATCCTGTGAACAATCTCCTGTTTTGATATGTCGAAAAGATCGCCGAGGACGGATATCCACGAGAGCCTCCGATAATATCGCTTCTGCGCAGCTGAGCTATCGTTGGAACTGCTCCATTGTCGGAACTGACGTCCTAGCCATCTGAGATATATCGAGATAAATAGCGTATCGAGGTTTGCGGGTTCCCGGCTGTATGTGACGTGGCGACGAGTGCCCCGCTCCAATCCAAAGATTTCAAGAACCTCCTTAACATATTTCAGCCAAATGGTAAAGATTTGATCGAAAGATTTCAGAGATAAATCTACCATGGATGAATCCAAGATTTTGATCAACTCGGATTCCTCTTCGATTATGTCATGGATATCCTCTGCTTTTAGTCCCCGTTCTCTTCCTTGGTGACGGCACGTGTGTGTCATTCCCAATCTCTCGTGGAGGACTATTCGAAGCAAAGCTAGGACAAACGCCGTTGCCTCTCCGAGACCCTGGTGCTCGAAAATGGAGAAGACGTATTCAAAACGTAAGAGTATCATAAACGATCCATCAGACTCTAGCCAACTGCGGTTGTCACGGCTGATTGTGTAACTTGCTGGAAGACAACCAGAAGGTGAGCAGGAGCATCTGCAAAAATCCGGAAGTAAAGGGTCTGCATGGTTACTTATGAGGACTTGAACTGTGTCCAGTGATAAGTAATATGCGTATTGTGCAGAAATTTCTGGGTAATGTAATACTTGATGTAGTGCTGTGCAGCCATGACTGTCTTGGAGATTCAGGTTTGCTCCAGCATCAATGAGATGTTGTAACAAGGCTGGCTCTTTCTCACTCGTCCAGTTCATCAGAGCGCCTGCTCACATCTATAGCGCGAGATATCAGTTCCCAATTATTGTTTCTAGCTGCGCATTTGATAAAGTGATTGCACTTAAGCGGGTCCTGGAAAAAACAACGTGATGTGTCGATCTTAGCACCAGCTCTCATCAGTGTTTCGACCGCCTCGATCTGATTGAAAGTCGCGGCATACATGAGAGGTGTGAACCCATAAACGTCGACGGCATCTATATCGAATCTAGCATCAATAAGCAGTCCAACGTATGTAGTCGTCGCACAGGCAACATGGAGTGCCGTTTGTCCTTGCCAATTCCTTTCATCGACCGAAGAGCGACCGCACCACCTCTGGACTGAAGCCGCATCATCAAAGAGAATAGCTTCCTGAAGTGGGCTCACGAAGCCTGAATGATATAATCAATTTTTTGCCTCAGTATCCACGGATAAACTACACTCACTTACCTTGGTCATGGGTAGCGATCGTGTGAAGTAGGTCGATAAAGAAGTTTTTAAGGTATATTGCAGGTCCCTCAAGGAAATCGAATTTTGATCCGAACTCGGCGCTCACTTGTGCTGTTTCGATATTCAATGGATCAAAGCCGCCGCTGAGCAAGATTTGAAAGAAATTTGATGGTCCCTCTAAGCTGTTAAGTTCAAATCTTGCACATGACAACCAAGCACTGGCCCTGGAATCAATACCAACAGCTGCGATACTCATATTAGGCTTGACGCACCTGTTACACTGGATACCTCGCGATATTCCCATTTCTTGTATAAGGAATTTCGCCAATTCTAAGATTCCTGATCCGTTCATTAACATCGAGATGGAGGGTTCCCAACGCGCATACATTCTCGCCATGGTTTCGAAGATGTACTAAGGCTGACATTAGCGAATTGTCCCTTCTAGCTGAAGAGACATAGTATTGTACTTGAAGATAAGAAAGACCCTCAGGGTTAACATGTAGCCTATAATTTTGGTCAGATCGTGATAGATTTATAGACTTCCCGAGCTCGATCGATCCTAATTCTACTATCGATCCAAATTCCATAAAGAACATCTTCAATTGCCTTGAAGCCCGGCGAATCATAAGGAACAATCTGATCTGTCCTGAGGCTAAACTGAACGTCTGAGTTCAATTGTGTTGTTACAATCCCGAGTTCTACAACAGTAGACCTCAGGATGCCAAACTGTGAAAGCGCAAGCCTCAAGCGGAAGATGGTTTTCCGAGCAGAGCAATGCTGCTGATCGCACCCCCGGTTCCAGACGTTGAAGCTGGTGTACTGAAATCCCCAGAGCCTGCCACCTGTCTGTGAGAGGCAATGGCACGAGCAACAGCAACCCCCGGTCAAACAATAATCCTTGGGCTTCTCCGCCGCTTTTCTCCTCATCCGCATCTGGATCATACGGTCGGCTTCGGCGGAAACAAGGGCGATATTCTTTTCCGTCGATGAACTGTTCTCCTCTTGGACAACACTAGCATCGGGGCTCTGTATTGACTTGAAATTTGCGTGCAGAAGGGCCATACTATAGAGTCCTATAAGTCATTCGTAGACAAGCAGTTTCGGGTGACACTTACTTCGTGTACAAAATCATATCGAGCTTCATTCCTGTGACTTGGGACTTCAGCGCCTCGCAATCTTGCTTCCAGTGCCGTAAATTCCAGGCAAGAGATACGTCTTTCAGCCTGTTGTCCAGGTCCTCGGGGAGTTTGTCCAGCAACTTGGTCAGGCCGGCAGATAACTTTCGGAGGTTCGCCTCGTGGGGAGTAATGCTCAACGAACCGGTCGAGTGCGAAATAAATTCTCCGGTGACATGACCTCTGCGAGGAACTCTAAGTCGATCAACAAGGACTCGAGCTCCTCGGGAATCTTGGCCGGGCCCTGACGAATCTTTCGTAGCTTTCGTACACCGAGATAGAATTCCTTGAATAGGGGTGCCACCCCTAGGACGCCGGTGACGAGGCCCACGACTTCAGCCATTATCGGAAATGCTTGGCGGGAGTCTTTTCAGGCATCATTGAGAAGAAGAAAGCAAAAAGGAAAAGAGAAAAGGATTTTACCAACGGTCTAGTTCTGGGAGAAATGGCAAGATGCTACGGGGGCGCAGCAAGGCAGCGCGAAGCCCCTCACATGATGCCCAAATGTGCATAATTAGTACAACGACAGCAATTAGTGGCTGATTGGTAGCCAATTGTTTGCGCCATGAAACATGCAGCTCTCAGCACCTCCAACACCGACCCCGATGATTGGACAGCCATCTCAATGCATTAGGCCGAGAGGCATCTCGAGACGCCCAAGCAAGGCAGATTTAAAAATGTGTCACGACAAAAGTGTGCTTTTTAAGGGGGTACATAGGGCGCGGTAGTTATTTTTGAGCAGGAGCGCAGCTGCTAGACTTGCCCTTCTTATAGGACGTTTTATCACCACAGGACGGCAACGAGGAGGAGTAATTAGTAGTCAGTCTAGGAACTGTTACTGATGGAGAGCAGCTATTGGTCGAGCCAGGTTTAGAGCTCGTTGCCGAATTTAAGTCGTAAAGGGGTCGTTCCTTCTAATTATATAGCAATACGTCCAGTTACGAGGTCAAAGAGGAAGGAGCTACGGCGGCCGCGCCGCACGCCGACAACGGACTCATAATAGATAATATTAATCAACGTTATTTAATGAGATAAAATACTTAAATTATCTTTATTCCTGCCATTCGAGACTACCATGGTTTATGGCTGGTGGACATGAGTGACACCGCCCGCGGACCGCGATTGGTGGCCGCCAGAAGGCAGTTAACCATTATGCAACCCGGTTGGCCGGAATGTCGAGTTCACCCCGCAAAAGGCCAAGAGCGGTATTGACTGCGAAAACACCACTCCTGCTCTGGTTTTCCACCGTAGACGCGCCAATATGGGGAGTGATGACGAGGTTGACAGCTTTCCCGAGCAAGTGCCCGTGAGTATCCATGGTAGGGGGCTCATCCTCCACGGCGTCGAGTCCAGCACCGTAGAGCTTGCCGCTCTCTAGAGCTTGTACCAACGCTCGCTCATCCACGATGCCGCCCCTGGCGCAGTTGAGCAGGATGGCATCTTTCTTCATGAGCCCAAACTCCCGCGTCGAGACGAGGTTCCTCGTACCCTCCGTGAGAGGCACGTGGATGGAGATGACGTCAGCCTCCTCGAATAGCTCGTCCAGCCGATCGACCCTGCGAGAGTTTCCAGGCGCGGCAGCTTCAAGCTGAGCGGCGTCGGCGTACGGGTCGTACGCCATCACCGGACCCTGCATGGCGCCGTGCCACTTCTTGGCCAGGGCGAGGCCGATGTTGCCCGCCCCGATGATGCCCAGCGTTTTGCCGAACAGCGATATGCCCAGATGCTGGCTCCTGACCACGGTGACGCCCTGCCTGATCTTTCGGTCAATCTCGCTGACCCGCCTGGCGAGGTTGAGGGCGAGGGCCAGGGTGAGCTCGGCGACGGCCTCGGCGTTGATGCCTGGGGTGTTGTACACGGCGATGCCTAGCTGCTTTGCGGCTGCCAGGTCGATGTTGTCCACGCCGGCGCCCTGCTTGACTATGTACTTGACCTTTTGGCATTTCCTCAGCTCGGCTTCCGTGAGCCTCGAGTCGCTTCTGACCAAGAGGGCATCGGCGTTTGCGTGGTACCGGTCCTTGGCCCCGTTTGTGGGAAGGGTGACGTCTACGTCTTGGCAGCTCTTCAATGCTTCGATTGCATCGGGGTGGAACGGATCTAGCACATACAGTGCTGGCCGCGCTGCCGTGCTGCTTGGTAGGTCCGACATTGTAATGTGCGTTCAAGACTATGCATTGTCTATCAAGCATGTCAAAATTCCCCGGTATGCGAGATGCTTTTTTGATCGATTAAATGCCCCGCATATGCAATCACGTCAGGGGCCTTCCCCGCGCTATTACTCGGTGGGCGTCCGGGAACCTCGCCGGCGGGTGGACCGCTCGCCAGAATCGAAGCAGATGCTCAATCTGGCCAACATACTGCGGTAAATTGCGAGATTGTAAGAACCAAGGACATTCTATTAAGACGGACGCGAGCAAACACGTTTGGGCGATTAGGAACCGCCTTCGATGAAGAGGGCGTCTATACCACTTGATCTCGCAAGCAGCCCCTTGTTTCGATATACACTTAGCAAAGCAGAAGCGGCATGGCCGATGTTCAATCATCGGACCGCATGAGGCGTAATGTTCTGCTTCTCTTGTATGCTTCCTCTAACCAAAGGTGAGCTTCAAGGAGATGTCCACGATCATTGGGTGTCGATCTCCCGTGCCGGGGTGTGGCACAGAAACCTTTCACCACTCACGAGATCTCGGATAAGATGTCCCAGCCAATGACGCAGGATCTGCGCCGCAAATCGACCGGAGAATACGAATAAGCTCTTCGTTATAGTGGTGTGTCGAGGTCTCCCCATTCGTCAATCGAAACGTCTAATCTTGAGGGACTTGCCGATCGTCTCGAGACGAGTCCCCTTTCAAGTCGATGCATCCCAACAACAAACTCTGATTCAGCTGTACATCAAGGCTTCGTGGGTATTCCAGTCATACTCTACAGGATAGAATGTACTGCATAACCTTGCAGCAGTAGGAAAAGGTAGCGCGAACAGATCCTATACAGCTGAAGCTGGATGGAAATATGTCGCCCCTGGTGCATCTAGAAATGGACGAGAGTAGGGGGCAGTTCAGACGATGGCAGAAGAGGACCGCACGATGCATGAACGATAGGTACGACACTGCCTCACATGAGAACAATTCTCACTTACAACAGTACGCTCCTTAGTTTCAATAATGTTCACCGCCACTATCACGATACCAAGTTCCTCCTACTGTACGATTTTTTTCGGGCAGTACCCGAAACCACCTAGCCTTTACCCTGCGCCAGGTAAACAACGCAAAAATAGCAACCCTCCAGACTCGACATCGGATTCAACATCAGTTTTAACGACTTCTTACGTGTGTTTCCCCGTCGGGGTCCCCAAGAGGCTGCCGGCGAGGCGCAGCACACTGGCCAAGGTAGTCCATGCTCATTAAGCGTCCAATCCCATGACAGGAAATCCGACGAGGCTGAGATGCTCATATTATTAATCGCCGGGCATATACTCTTCTTCAATTTCTCACGGCTGGATATACCACCTGTGAGACTTGAAGCAACACCGGTGCTGGCAGAGAAGTCACTGGATACATCACAAACCAAGTATTGCCCCAGGGTCAAAACACCAAGCGGCCGAAATCGTTCAAGCAACGAGAGACGCATCCGAAAGGTTACACGTATCGTGCACTCCGCAATAAATAACAAGGCCTTTGATCAGACAAGAGCCGTCTACCCAAAGGAGAATTTTATGCGGCAGCCTCCGAACCGCCAAGGCCAAGCGATGCCAGGGGTGCTTTCGTTTACCAGCAGCGACTCAGCCCCTAGACCAAGAGTCTAGAAAAGCTCGACGCCAATCTTTGCCGTATCCTGATATTCCCCGAGAGCTCGGTCTATCCGGAGCACTGTGCTTTGACTTCGTTGTCGTTCCAGCTCGAATCCATCTCGTAATGCGATGCGCATTAGGAAGGGACCGAGAAGTCGTATCATGCTCGATATATCGGCCATACACCGGTGTAAGCTGCTGTAGAATCAACAATATGTCTACATAACACCGACTGTAGATATGATGATTGTTTCTCATCCTCACTCTCATCAGTAAAGCATCTCTCATCTTAAAGCTTCATCACAACTACAACATAGACTTCCACGCCGTTTGATCTGAAATTCATCAGAATGAAGTACGCAATCCTTTCCGTTTCCTTTGCCGCCTTTGCGGCCGCAACCACCACCCTTACTGCCACTCGGGACGACTATACCTCCTACTCTACCGACGTATACTCTACCTACTCTACGGACGAGTATTCTACCTACTCTACCGATAGTTACTCTACCGACGGGTATTCCACTGACGGGTACTCTACCTACACCGACGGCACCACTGCTTCGGCTCCTACTACTCTCATCACTCAGACCAGGGCCACCGACGGTCCTAGCACTGACACTGCCTTCTACCCCTACTAGCTGAGGAGACGACACAGCTCTACTCCTGGTCGGCACATCGGGAACGGCCCAGGCTATGTATAAGATGCAGACATCCACATAGCATTGCTCGGTCGCCTGAACCAGGGGATGAAGACAGGAATTTCCTTTGTATAGAGCAAGAATGACGGCCAAAACAAAGGGACAGGTAGAAAGACCTCGCGTTTGATCAGATAGACATCCATGTACTTAATAATCGGCAAGGATCTATAATACTAAAACCGGATTTAACACCATCACTTATCCCACACCCATACCTGCAACGTCAAGTAAGACATGCCATCTAAACCATCCATCAAGACAAATGACGAACAAAACGAAACAGTGACGCGAACTGGCCCCCATCTAAAACGCCACAAAACCTCACACACTCCACACACTTAAACAACCTACACGTTTCAGCCAAAGCAAAGATTCGCAGGGGAAAAAACTGGTCTCACACAAAACGAGCCTCAAAAGTAGTGCCAAATGACTTACACCAACAAACAACCCACCCAGCATCCCCACGCAACCCACACGAACTTGTGACCCCCAGCTGAGACATGTCGATAAAGACCCACACACCACACACACACTTGCATGCATGTTTTCCTACTCCAAAGGGATTAAAACAGAGTCATGCTATTCGAAAAAGAGTCTTTCCCCATCACGCAGCGTAGTATTGTCACTCCCTCATGGCAATAATGGAAAAACACAGGCTGGCAAAAAGCCGCCACTCAGTGACGAACCCCCCACCCGTGATCAACCGCCTTCGGCTGGAATAACCGTAGAGTAGCATTGCATACTGTCCACACTAGCCTCCTATTACGTCCGTCATTCACCTCTGCCGAGACATACGAACAAATGGAAAAAGTCCGGATCCACCGACGGCCCGTGATGGGTGTTGACAGGTGCATGTAGGATTTATAAGGAAGGTCAGTGTAATCTACTACTGCCAGAAGGTCACTGAGCGGGTAATGATGTTTGTGGGTGATCGGCGGTGATGGCGCGGGGGAGGAGTCTGAGGGTCGAGTGAGGCTAGATGAAGCTACTGCACCTCACGTCAACTATTAAGTATCCGGTGCATAATAGTTTGCATCAGGCTGTATATAGCCGAGTGCCGCAGCAAGCTGAGATATAGCGACTAAAACTACACATCACACCCATCCTTGAGAATTTGCAGTGGCACTCGGCTATGCTGCAAACTATCATATATCGAATACTAGATATTGGCGCGTCTTGGCTGCTGTAGTGCTTCATTGTAGAGGAGAGGGTGGCTAGTTATACCATCATCCCAAAAGACCATGTTGGTTGAACCAGACAATACTAGCTAGCCAGAGCCTATTGAAAGCTGAAAGTCTCGACTGCGTGGCTTTTCGGCGTCTCTTCATCGTTCTTGTTTCCAACCACTAAACTCTCACGTGCATCAGCAAGCCTTTGAGTCCAGGAATCTCACAAGATATTCGATTGGGCTATTCACGATCCAGCTTCCTCTATATGTCGGCAGTTATTTTCTCTGGCTTGTTTTCCACCTAGGCGACCCAGGGGATGTCCCGGGAGGAAAACAAGGCCATGGTGTATATTGTACCAGGCATACCATACTGAACCTGGATTATGTGTAGAGTATTTGTTTTCTGGCACGTGCTTGCGATGAAGCCAGTTCGACGATCCGGGGTTGTTGTCGCCCTCTTCCGAATAGATCGTTGATCGCGGGGAACCGAGGTCAGTCATCTTTCATACCCTGTTTCTGGGCAATGATGAGGCCAAGTCATCTGGATTTGACTGCTCACCCTGCACGTCTAGGCGAGCGACAGAAACAAGGCGCCCTACTGTGTTACCACCGGTATGCGGCATGGCGCAACTGATTCATAGCGGAGCCTCGCACCGTGCAGTAGCGCATGTTGTACAGAGGAGGAGGCTAGCATCGCGGGTCACCCGCTGCAAAACTATAGCTCTTTAGTATTCTCGGTGAACGCTTTGTGGAGAGCACTAGATGGAGAGATCGTGTAACTCGCATAACGCTACTTCATCCCGCAGCAGTAGCAATAAAGGCTAGAGGAGTTACCTTGTTGATTGCGACCACGCATCTTCGATAGCCTATCGGGCGTGAATAATGTATATAGCAGTCTTAGTCCTGAGACACTCAACATGTGGACATGCTATATATAGCGAGGTGGACAGCCATGATGGATCATGTTGCACAGCAGGGGTTGGCACTTCCAGGCCAATCACAATATCCACAAATGTGAAAGAGGCGGCAACACGATTTGTGAGCCCAACGTTGGCCAAGAACGCGTTAGGCGGCGTGACAAGGCAGCGAATCGCGACTCCCAGTGGGTGCAACCGGCGCACAAGCAGGGCGCAGATCTGCGGACATGATGGAAATCTCAAAATCCCATGATCAAGTGCGACTATATCCAAAGTACCAGAATCATGTACGTCGCGGGGATCGTGGAGGTGAAGTGGACAGGTTAAACCTCCAGCGAGTGTGTCATAGGACGTGACGAGATGGAAGAGAAGCTCCGACGACACTCCTCTTCACCATCACAACCAACATCAGAGCCATTCTCAAATTGCCACTGGTCAATGAACCAGCTCTAGAGCCTTGGCACATGGCAACATCCATTTACTTTGGCCATCCGAGATGAGCGCCAGAAGAGCAAAGTTCATGGCTCCCGCAGCGAAAGGCGCGGGCCGCAATGTCATTTGCTGCCCGTAGACTGAGTATTCTCAAGCGGCCGTATTCTTGGGAATGAATGAGAACTAGTAGCTCGCTAGTCAGCACTTGGCTGCCCGATGATGTAGCTTCAGAAGCCTAGACAGCGAGGCATATGAGTAACACGGGCGAATCGTGTGCGCGTGTCCATGTCGTACGGCCCATGCGTGACTTTCCAAATGAGGTAGTTCTTCATTTATACCAGTACGTAGGTGCATACTGTGTCATAAACCTGAAGCCTAGGTATATGGAATACACTTTCGATAACTGTATTTACTGGTGGGGCTTGCCGAGCTGAGGTGCGTCGGGTTAAGAGAGCTGAGTGCTTATCTCCTTCTAGTGTCGATAGTCTTATCCACGCGAAGTTGAGACGGCAACACCTTGTCTGATCTGGATTTGAAGGTTTGGAGTTAATATAGCCAACTAGCGTGGCCTTGAGTTCCAGATCACCAAACTGATGATCCACGAGGGCGATTACACACACACATACAATCCCCCCAAACTAGCTCCGCATCGCACCATCCCGTGAACGGGAGGCTGTGACCAAGAATGCGGGCACCAGCGGCGTCTGAGGCTAAATTCGTCTTTGGTATCAACATTTACTAGGTTGGTTCGTCAGCCGCTTTGCCTAGCTTGGCATTGACTGGGGGTAATTGTATGAGTGATAGGCCTTACGCGAGGAGGGGATTTCCTTGTGCGTCCGGGCAATCAGACAATTGGTGAGCCAGGATGCCTCTTGTTGAAGTGATAGACCGATGAAGGTGTTGGTCTTTCACGAAGCCGCGAATATCAACGGCAACTGTGGGTGAAGTGATGAGTCAAGTATCACAGCAGTTCACGCTGGGTCCGTACCCTTTGTGTCTTTGCCAACCGACGGTATCAGGTAGTGGATACGAGGTCACTCTGTGGCGATGACGACTTCCGTATCAGTCGACCGCGCGCCTAGAATGAAACGGTGACGAAGCTATCTCGCCTGAGTAATGGCCAAAGAAGTAGTATTGATGAGGTGATGGATGGTTCAAGGGCGAGTCAGGAGGAGCTCAGGGCGTAGAGTGCACGTTGGAAAATAGGGTGCAGATGACCTCGATTAGAACCAGCCATCTAACCCACACCACCACCACGGGTGAACCCCCAGCATCCCTTCCGAGCGCGGCAATGTGTGCGTGTGTGTGTGCAGATGTGTGTACATTGTTGCTGCAAAGACAAGGCAGACATGGGTTCAGTCAAAAACATCCAGAAATCGAAGATGTGATCGGCAAGGTGCAGGACCAACCCTGCGCTTATAATTAGTAAAGGATGGGCCGGTTTCTCAAACCTATCAAGCTGGGCCTTGGTTGTCGCTCACTTTTCCCTCTTTTTTGCTTTGCATTGCATTGCATATTGATGAAAAGGAAGTGTTTTTGTGGAATATTTCGGCCTTCTTCCCCCTCTCTTTCCACTTTGCCTATTAACAAGCAAACGGCACATCCAAGCCCCGAACGCCGACCTTCCGGGAAGGCACAGTGGACAATTCGGGCAAGCGGGCTATCAACTGACGAGTCTCCCCTGCAAGTCCGCCTGCACCCAGAACCCCGCCTCTCACCGGGGGGTCCTGCTTCAGCGGGTGACAGTTGACACCCGCCAGCTCCCAGTGGGTTGGGCGGCGAGCAGCATTACGAAGTACAATAGAACCAATCCATCCACAGCATCAGCACCAGCATCAGCATCAGCTGCAGCGGGCGTTGCAGCATGCGATACGACTTCTATTACGTAGATTCATCACCTGTGCCTTTTTCTTTAGGCACCTACTTCGCTGCAACAACAGCTCGAAGCTTTTTTTATCGACAATATCATAACCCCAAGCACACCTCATCCTCCTCAACCTGCCTACCCACCACCTTGACTTGCAATCACAATCACCCAAATTCCCGACCTCAGTTTCTCAACCCAAAAGTTGACTACAGCTACGGGCCTTGCGCTAAACACCGTACATACGTCAACTGCACTCTTTGCAGCCGGCGGGATTGGATAGGGTAGAATAGGTTGAACCGACCTCCCTCCCGTCCAACTCCATCCAATCCCCATTTCGACCTCCTCCACTTCCTCCCACTCAACTGAAGCTTGTGTGCATTGTGGGCTGCTGGACTCGGGACTTGGGTGGCTGCCGTCTAGTGCTGGTCTAGGGACCTCTTTCCCTTTTAACATCTTCTTTTTTTCTTAAATCTATTCAGACAGTTTTATCTCTCAAGCCAGGTTATCGCCGTCGACTTCATTTCGCATCGGCCGGTTTCTGCCCCCAAATCACCATCTCCGACTCTTCCCCCCTCTTCCCCTCCTTCTCCTCCATCCTCCCCTCCACTTCTCCTCCGACAGGCGCTCTTCCCGGAGCGTCGTACAACAGCCACAGTCAGCATGCCCGAATATCGCCATATGCGGAGCGGGAGCTTGAATATCCCCAATGGCTCGGCACGCGGCGTCGCTACTCCCCGCTTCGAAGGACCTCGCAGCCCACCCAGTATGTGCAACTCTGGTTGCTTTGTACCTAAGTATTAAGTCTTTGCTGACGTTCCCCCCCAGACACTTCTCACGTCCCGTGCAAGTTCTTCCGACAAGGCGCGTGCCAGGCCGGTAACGCATGTCCATTCAGCCATGATCTCAGCGCTGCGACCGAGACTGTGTGCAAATACTTTGCCAAAGTACGACGAGGCACTTCTTTGTGTTGCGACAGAGATTTACTGACCGTGTGTTCTAGGGAAATTGCAAGTTTGGGCCCAAGTGCGCCAATATTCACGTTCTTCCCGACGGCCGGCGCATCAACTACGGCAAAAATGGTGTCACGATAGGACTGAACCTGCCAGGAACCTCACAGAGCCCAGCTTCGCCAAATTCCAACGAAGGGTCAAAGAACACCCGTCGCGCGCATGCGCAGTCCTCGGCCAGTGCGCTGACCAACTCCCTCTACCAAGCTGAGCACGACCCCGCCGCATTCCCGTACGACGACCACCAACCGTTGAACCACCTCGGCCGTCAGCCGAGCCTAGATAACGGTATTCCCATAATCGATGCTCCAAACTCGCACTTTAGCTCCGCGTACGGATCACCTCGCGACGATGACCTCTCAACTCGACTTGGGCTTGGGCTTTCGCCAGTGGGCAAGGGTTTGTCTGTCCTTGATGCCCCGCTCCCCGCTTCGTTCGACTCCAACGGACTGTCCAACGCCGCCCTCTTCCCCGGTGCGCCGTGGCCATCCTCGGTCCCATCCAAGTTTGGCCTTGAGTCACCTTCTCCATCTTGGAGCAATGCAAAGGACGCTCGCACCTCGGAGACCTTGAAGATGCTGCACTCGTCAGCCTTTGGCTCCTCGGACCTTTCGGCTACACCGATTGCTGGTAGCCCACCAGTAGGATCGCAGCCTGGTGCAGGCGACGAGTACTTCGGCAAGCGAGCAATGCACTCCTCTCGCAGCTTCGCCAAGCCACGGATGCTGAGTGCCAGTGTACCCAAGACATCCGTGGACAAGGATTGGGAAGCCGAGTTTGCCTTTGGCGACGATGGAGATGGACCTGAGAACTATGTACCCCAGAACCTGCAGGATCTTCTTACGCCAGCTGAAAAGGCTAGACGCGGGTCTTTCCGTGGGGAGAATGACGTGAGTCTTGATGGCATTAAGTATGGCAGCCCCGTTGGATCGAGCCCTGGACGATGGGGGCCAATTTTTCCCCGACAAAAGGATGAAGATGATCTATCACGATCGGCGCGTGGTGCTTCGGCCTTTGGACATGTTGGAAGCCCCTTGCGCAACTCAACTTTGGCTCAAGAGATGGGTGGAAACTCGCGTGCGTCGACTATGCGAGCTGGCAGCGAGCCCATGTCAATGCTGTCCCAGCAGCTCCAGCGCAGTCACCTCGACGACAGCAGTGGCAGCTCTGGTGGTCACCTGCACCCCGCCTCTG
The DNA here is from genome assembly GCA_003012115.1 of Trichothecium sympodiale. Classification (NCBI taxonomy): domain Eukaryota; kingdom Fungi; phylum Ascomycota; class Sordariomycetes; order Hypocreales; genus Trichothecium; species Trichothecium sympodiale. Next base: position 78,809 of record PXOB01000012.1, on the reverse strand, counting down.
CCCGCAACAACGCCGTGCCCATCGGCAACAAGGATCGCCAGATGGAGCGCCACGTATCGTCGGGTAGCGTCAGCTCGCCTGGTCGTTTCACCACACCAATCGACGAGGAGGACCCCGCCTTTGTCTTCAGCATGGAGGAAGAGGAGGACTCAGCTTCAACCAAGGCCCGGAAGCGAGGCTCATCTGGTCTGAGCATGGGTGGCTGGACGAGCTATGCCAATGCCGCGGCGAACAAACAAAATGGGCAGAAAGACGAGGGTGCCGTGTCCGTCAATGGCCGGTAATTTTATGCACATCATGATATGAGCAACGAGATGACGACTTGAGCTCACGCTCTTGCGACGATGATCACATTCGACGTCTACTAAGATTCACATTTCTATTTTTAACGATTCTTGCATTTTCGGGAAGAGAAAAGTCTGGGCTCGCCGTGGTGCACATACAATGCCCTCAGCTTTTTGTTTTCTGTACTTTGATTTTTCTGCATCTTTTTGTTGTATCAATTAACCCTATCAATTAACCCCCGGCCGATAGGAGTCTGCTTGGTTCTATGGGGTCTCAGCTATTTTTGTTGTTGTTCTTATTTTTTTTTCTCTTCGCATCTGGCTTTCTCTTTTGTTTCTCATTTGCTGACCTTTGGAGATGGCGGATTTCTTTTGCTACTTTTAGCGCACAAAGGTAAATTGGACACACTTCAATGAGAGACTACCAGTCTCGAGGAGGTAATCGATCTAGGCCTTGGAAACACATGTACCCAGGTGCTAGGTGCAAACCGGAGGTATGCACTACTGCATATTTATCAATCAGCAGCAAGGTGAGGAGGTAGAGACGCAGGGGGGCGGGAGGCGTATTCGGAGGAGATAAATAGGGGTGGTAGCTAGTTGAACGCTTGAAGCGAGCGGCGTGGTGCTTTGAATGGGAATCAGTGCAGTGGTGTATAAACAAGTGCAAATTGCCTCCTCCTCCTACTATGAATTGATTTGGTGAAAACAGCTCTCGACAAGGAGACCACAAGTCGAGAACTTTTAGCTTTAGCTGAGGAGAGTGAGGTTGATGAGTATGCAAATACACGCAGCACAGATATCTGTCATGGACAAAATCAAAATAGAGGTTGGTTCTATACACTGTTACAAAGCACGCGGCCAATCTACCGCATGCTATCCCGTCTCAAACTCCTCCACCACGACATCTCCATCTCCTGTCATTTGGTAGATCAAAAAATCGCTCCCAAAATCCTCGACGTCGCGCCATCTTTTCAATCATGACCCCCCACATTTTCCCCATTCGGGATTTTTGTATTCCCTTTCTTTTTCTTTTTTTTGTACTTTTTTTAAATCTTGCTCTGATGCAAAGTATTATACATCTCGGGGGGGGAGGGGAGGGCGATTGGCCTAGTTTGTCATCACCAAGGAAGTGATTTTAGTGGGCGTCGGGCTGGTTGAGGATGTACTCGACGGCCTTGTCGACTGCGATTATTATTAGATAAATTTCCTGCTGTCTGTGAAAGGGTTGCAAAAAAGAAACGTACTCGAGTGGATGGAGTCGGCATCCTTGTCGGGAATCTCGATGCTGAACTCCTCCTCGATGGCCATGACTACCTCGACGGTATCCAGGCTGTCAAGACCGAGGTCGTTGGCAAAGTGAGCGTTGGGCTTGATGTTGGCAGTATCGTTGACCTAAACCGGCAAAAAGTTTCGCAATTAGCCCTTGATCGTTTATTTCTTTTTTATTTTTCCCCGAGAAAAAGTCCTCTTCCTTCCAATTGCATATTCTGCCATTCCTCAGATAGGGAGGGAGAGAGTGTACCTTGTCGAAGCCCCGCAGGAGGTTCATGATTCTCCCCTCGACCTCCTCCTTGTTCAAGGCCCCGCCGGCAGAGTACCACCTTACAGCCATGCCAGCCTTGGGCGCGGCGGCGCGGCCGACGAGCGCAGCAGCAGGACGGGCAGCGACGGGGGCGATCAAGGTCCGGCGGGCGACGAGGGGTGCAACGGCGCGGGGGACCGAGCGAAGGAGGACAGCTGCGCGAAACATGGTTGCGAATTTTTTTCTTAGCCTTGCTTCGAAAGAAACTCGAGGGGGGCGGAGCTTGAAGAGGTCCTTGGCGGGTTGAGAAGGGAGAGAGAGTGGGAAAGTGTTGTTGTCGTGATGGTCCGTGACGTTGAGAATGTCGTCGGATTTTTGGATGACGGGTAAAAATCTCGCCTTTCGGGGGAACGAGAAGCTGGGGAGAGCCCGGCTGCTTAGTGGTCGGATTGGCCGCTTTAGCTCAAAAGGTTGCTGTGCGGTTTTGCGGGCCTTTGCGGCTGCTCGGAATTGGGTCACGTGGGAGGCTGTTAGTAAGCGTCATGCTGGTTGATGTCATTGGCTGCGTTATGCTCGGCATTGGGAGCCATATTTTGGCGTCGAGCGCACATGATACCCTAGAGTTGAAGTTTGGTTATAGATTTTTGGACAAGATGATACGGTGCATCATGTCATCGAATGGCTCATTCATCAGAGATGGATAATATCCTTTGTTAAGAAACTTTAACCTCCTATTATCTTCATCAAACGTCTCCCCTATCTGTTCTCCCAAGCTCCTTTGGCCAGATATGCTTAGATTGTCATGACGTCTGAACGCATTTGCCGTTTTTTTGGTTCTCTTATTACACATATTCGTTTCCATGTGGTATCGAAATATCCCATTTCATAGGGCCTGAGCCTCACACAAGGACCCAAAAGACCGAGTCCAGCGAGTGACCTTGGTTCACCACTTAAGCTGCGGCCGAGAACCAGTCTACCTTGGGAAACCCGCTTCCTCGACTCTCTAAGCAACGCGACTATCTGTGAGATCCCCTTGAGAGATGGATACTCATGAGGGTCTCGAAAACGTTCTATATGGGAGTCACATATGCCAACCCCCTCGTGGCTCACTTGCAGCCGCTGTCCAGCATGCAACAAACCCACCACGGCCCATTGTCCCCTGCTAAGAAAGAGAATATCAAGGTAGATTATTGATATTGCGGACGAGCAAGTAGCTGCCCTATAAGGGTTCCCCGGGAAGATGGACACGTCATGGTTCGCACTACAGAAATGGCAACCGGCATTTCTAGTGAAGCTGATAGCCCTTGTATCGTCGGAAATTGAAGGGGGGAAAAGGCAAGTTGAAGACTATTTTATACATACGGGGTGATCAGGATGAGTACTTTTTCTTCCTCTTTAGTTCCGATATCAAGCCATACAGGCCAGGCTTCCCATAACATTAGCCGAGGCTTCAACCTCGCCATATATAATCAAGCCACTTATATCTAATGGCTTCTAAATCCTACAACAACTGATAAAATGTATATAATTTAAAGAAATTATCAAGTTTCTCACCAAGACAATAAGAAACATAGATCTCCGTGGCCTCAGTCCAATTTCATCATCTATGATGTATAAGCACCAGGCATGAGATGGCATCAATCACGCCACCAACCCTTCGTGCCATTCTTTTTTACCCCTTGTGACTCTTGAGGGACGTACGGGGTTTCCATCAGGAAATGGAACTTGGAGGTGGTCATGTATATATGGTGAGACTAGATCTTACACCATTCTCTCAAACGTACACTGTGACGGAGCACTATAATTCGTTTATAAGTCCTGGGCCGAATGTCTGGTATCGCAATATGGAACACTTGAACGACCACATCGCCAATGCCACGCTTGAATATACCAAGCATCGCTATAAACACCTACCACTCCCAAACCTAGCTGCTCTTCCCCTTCGCTCGAGCCTGCCTAGAGAGCATCTCTTCCCTCACAAGCCACCCCACGACAATAACCGTCCCAAAACCGCCAACCAAGCCAACAAGCGCAGCGCCCCCGAGCAGCACACCCCAAGACGCCCGACAGGCACCCGAGCCCCTCATCTCCCCAAACGAGTACACCAGCCACAGCAGCACCGCCCCAGTGTAGCACGCATAATCCCACTGCAGCAGCGCCCTGAGGTAAAACCGGTCGTCGTCGGCCCCGGCGGCAGACGACCACGCGGGGACAAACACCTCGGTCCACGAGTACGCGGCGCAGAGCCTAAAGTACCAAACGTTGACCGTCATCACGACGGCCAGGAAACCCATCGTTGCCCGAAGCGTGTTCCTCGTGTCATTGACCTTGACCGTCGAGGCTGCCTTGGAAAAGAAAAAGTGCGAGATGGATCCCCAGACGGGGTACAGCTGCCAGATCCAGTTCCACCAGTGTCGAGCTTCGTGCGAGGTGTGCAGGTAGCTCATGACGGAGGGTAAGAGGTAGGCCAGCGCAATGGTCGGGGGCAGGGCGAGGACGCGAGATGGGTCGAGGTCTGCCGCGGGGCCGGCGGTTGGTAGAGGGCGGGTGAGGTAGAACGTGTAGAACCAGAGGGGCGAAAGGCTTCCTATGGCCACGAGCTGGCCAAGAAACGCCAGTAAAAAGGGGCTGAAAGATTAGCTTCTTTTCTCTATAATCCTGAACGTTGTTCTGTTAAAAAAAACCAAATGTTGACAAATAAAAAGAAAACCCACTACTGAAACACGCTCCCCCGATTCCCCCTCCTGCACCCCTCCAGCAGCAAAACAGCATACACGCCCGCCCACTCAACGACAAGCGTAAAGCTCTGCCACCAAGCCCTCTCGTCGGCCGGCCACATCTGCAGCTGCGCAAAAGCGACGGTGATGTGCGCCAGCGCGTCGTCCAGCCCCGGCACGCCGTAAAAGGTGCGCAGCAGCCTCACCGAGACGCCGCCGTCGCCGCCGTCGCCGTCGGTGTAGTAGTACCCCTTTGCCTGCATGGCCTGGTAGATGGCCGGGAGGGGAGGGCCAAAGGAGATGCATGCGCGGATCATGAGGGGTGTTATGAGGAGGATTGGGAGGGCTTTTATTGCGCGGGAGGTCATTGTTGCGGTTTGTGTCGCTGTTGTTCAATTTTGAAGAATATTGCGAGATTAATTCGGTAATCTGAGGAGAATGAATTGATACTTTATATGTATGCATGGTCTCTGGACATGATTTGTAGGACCCGCACATTGATCCTCCAAGCTGCACCTCTCGTGTAGCAAATCTAGCTCCCCGGTCCTGTCCAATCAGAAAGCTGCTAAGCTTGCTTCAATGCCATTTTGGGCACCAAAGCCCGGGGACCTCCAAGAGGACGACAATGCAATTGCAGCTCAATTATATGAGAGCCATTTAGAACGGATTTATCTGATTGCTAGATATGTTCTATAAAGTGTGGTCATATAGAAGAAATAGCTTGTGTGAATCGAGAAAACATGGTTGATTACAAGATGGAGCAGGGTAGTAAATTGTCCAACATTGCCATTACACCCACAGATCAAAGAGGAATATGATTCGACTCAATTACATCTTGTACGCAGGAGGGCGTCATACTCCAATCATTAACCGACATTGCGGCAGCGTCTTACCTTGAATGCCCTGAAAACGCCTACTGCCCTTTCTCACTGCGTCGAGACCACGCTGAATCATCATTGACAGAGATGAAATGCAGCTCGCATCACGAGAAATTCAATTGGACAAATAATGTCACTCTGGGAAAACATATACATTCAACTCCATGAAGCCTGTGCACCCAACAACCGGGTGAAACGTGCCTCCCATCTTTGCCCACGTCGCTCCATTGTACACATTGTACCCATTGTACCACGCCAAAGGGATCAATCAGAAGCGCAACGTCTCATATCTGCGTCAACCATTGTCATTGTTCTTTGCTCAAACCTCTTTAAGACGGTGCAATCGGCATTAATCACTGAGCCATCTTGAATCCTCTCGCAGACCAGTCTCCGATACTTATCAAGCATTCCCACAATCCAGTTTCTGATTCTTGCCAAGTAAACACACTTACAGTCATACAGACTGCACACTTGACAAAATGAAACCATCAACAGCCCTCCTGCTGCTCGCAACAGCAACCTCCACCCAACCCTGCCTCCTCCCCCCAGACCCCTCCCCCGCGCGCCGCATCACAACAACGCACACAAAACGCCAATTCAACAGCCACCCCATCGGCACAGGCGACCGCTTCCAAAACGGCACCCTCGCACCCCTGGGCCTCGGCCTCTCCAAAGACCGCCACATAGCCTCAATCCTAAACGTAGAAGAAATTTCCTCCGCAACGCGAGCTTTAGCCGCCGCCTACCCCTCTCAGCTATCCCTCTTCACAGCCCCCTACAAGACCTTCCAGGGCCGATCCCAGCAAGCAGCACTAATAAAAGGTAAAGATGGCGCCGAGCCTAGAGTCTTCATCCAAGCCGGCATCCACGCCAGGGAGAGGGGAGGGCCGGACCACGTCGTCTACTTCGTCTCGGATCTCCTCGCGGCAAAGCATGCCGGCGTCGGGCTATCCTACGGAAACAAGACTTGCACGTCCCTCGACGTCGAAGCAGCCCTATCAGCGGGCCTCGTGTTCATCCCGCTAGCGAACCCGGACGGCGTGGCTCACGATCAGACGCACGACGACTGCTGGCGCAAGAACCGGAATAATGCCTCCTCCAGCGACGACGACGAAATGTCCGTAGGCGTGGACCTAAACCGCAACTTTGACTTTCTATGGCATTACAAGAAGGCTTTTTCCAAGGATGTAAACGAGCAGACCTACGGCGCGCCGGCCTCGGACGATCCCTCCAGCGACATCTTCCACGGGACGGCACCAGCCTCAGAGCCAGAGGTGCGCAACGCGGTGTGGGTCATGGACCGAAACCCGGGGCTGAGCTGGTTCCTAGACGTGCACTCCTTTGGAGGCGACGTGCTGTACGCGTGGGGTGACGACGACGTCGGCACCGAGGACCCGGGGCAGAATTTCTCCAACGGCGAGTTTGACGGCATGAGGGGCGAGACTGATCCGGATCCGGCAGAGAGCCAGTATAAAGAGTACATCGAGGTTTCGGATCTGGCTCTCGAGGAGGCTGTCGCGGGATCCATGGTTGGAGCTATGAATCAGGCTGGGGATGTGAGCTACGAGGCCATGAGAGCCGTGAGCCTGTATCCGACCTCTGGGGGGAGCAACGACTATGCCCTGAGCCGATACTATGGACATGGGTGCGGAAAGGGCAAGGTGTCAGGCTTGGTGATTGAGTTTGGCGACCGGAGTGACGCCGATTGGAGATGTCCTTTCTATCCATCCGGGGAAGAGTTCCACCAGAGCATGAGGCAGGTTGGAGCCGGGTTGATGGAGTTGCTGCTCAACGCCGCTGGGCCGGCAGGCGAGCCGGTCTACTGGGAATGTTAATTTTTCACACAAGCTGCCCGTTTTGAGCAGAGGAACACAAAAGGTAGCGTAGTTGGTTGAACATCGTCATTGAGCCCTAGTGTTTTTATATACAGACCCGCGAAAAAGTCTCAAGACGCCCCTCCTCCCGTCTGACTCCTTCGCGTAATAATAAACACACCTTCACACTCCCATGTATTAATACAAAGGAAAGAAGCCGGAAGCCTCCCGCTGCAACTCATTTTGATGAATTCGAGGTATCGAGGAAGTGGTTTTTGGTGGTTGGTGAAGGTTTGGTTTGGGTAATTGTGATTTATCGGTAAGGAGAGTCGGCACGGATAACGGCGGCAAGCTCGGGCTCCCACTTGTCACCGTTGCTCAAAAGTTTCTCTGCATACATGTCAGTTTCCCCCCTTACTCGCAGCATCGAATCCCTAGACAACTCACCCTTGTTGTACAGCAGCTCCTCGCGCGTCTCGGTGGCGTATTCAGCGTTGGGGCTCTCCACGATGGCGTCGACGGGGCACGACTCCTGGCAGAAGCCGCAGTAGATGCACTTGGTCATGTCAATGTCGTAGCGGGTGGTGCGGCGGGAGCCGTCGGCTCGCTCCTCGGCCTCGATGGTGATGGCCTGGGCGGGGCAGATCTACGGAAAATCAGCCAGTGGTCTTTCCAAGCATAGCCATGAATGCTGGGCTTACAGCTTCGCAGAGCTTGCAGGCGATGCAACGCTCTTCGCCGGAGGGGTATCGTCGGAGGGCGTGCTCGCCTCGGAATCGGGGGCCAATGGGTCCCTAATACCCTGTCAATATGCCTTGCAAAACCACCAATTGTCTCTTAAAAATCGCAAACCGGCGTACCTTTTCGAACGGGTAGTAGATTGTGTAACTGCATGTCCAACATTAACATCCCCCTCGCCACTACAGTTTTTGCATAGGATCAAGACTCACGGCGGCCGGAAGAACTGCTCCAGCAAAACGTACATCCCCCTCGCCATCTCGCTCAGCAGGAAAAACTTGCCCATCCGGTCCAGCGTGCTGTCCTTGTCCCAAAACCACTCGACGCGCTTGCTCGTGCGGAAGTTTGCCGGCGGGGGTCCCTTGGGGGTCGCATAGCCTCTCGTCTGCTGCTGCACCATTGTCCTCACAATGGCAGCCCTGGCGGCACCGGGCGCAGAGGCCGCGGCGCGGGCGAGCTGCTGGCTGACGAGCGATGCTGGTGCCATCTTGGATCGGGTTGGCAAAAGCCGGCAGGTCGGTGTCGGGGGAAGAGGGGAGTGGGCGGTTCGGGAAGTTTTGGGGTGGTGGTTGCGTCTTGACGTGCTGGAGTTTCTCGAGGCGAGCTGCGGGATTACAATTCTCAAGCTCTGATTGGTTACAAGTCTGCCCGTGACTAGTCACGTGCCATCATTCGCCTCATCTCTCATCTCATCGCCATTGATTCTGATTTGACAATGATTTCATTCAAACAAGTCGTTTTTCATCCCGTCATAGACATTTCTGTAAAGGAAATTTTCTGTCAAAGACGACCACTTTTTCATGTAGAATACAGTTTCTAACATCAGCAATGACCTTCCGCCACCGACGTCGATTGTCGGCTAATTGGCACGTCTGGCAAATAATATATCTTTTCAAGGCAAGGACCTAGATATGTAAAAACTTGATGTGTGCTCAAATACGTGCTCTAACGTGTCATGTACTCTAATATCTCGTCGCTGATGCCATGTACCTTGTACCTTAATATAGCGCCGTGCTCCTGATATCGCCCATGTATAGCCTCTGCAAATGCTTCATCTCTATACGCCGTAGCTTGCCAAAAATAGCACCAAAATAAGAAAGTATAAGCCCTCTTCGTACCCCATAGCCTCAAAAGTTCTTCTCCCAAGCTCCCCACCAGACACCGACGTTGGCAGCCACCACGAGATCCAACATCTTCAACCCGTCATGCCCAATGATGAGCTTGCCCATCTTGGCTCGCTTTCCCCTGTTGCCGCCGCCAGCCTTCTCCCTACCCAGGTTGACGTCAAAGGGCGAGACTTCGTCGTCGTCGTACTCGGAGGAATCGCTGCTTCTCCTCCAGAACTTGCCGAGATTACCAATCTTGGGATGATCCGATGTCCGATCCGGGTCGTCGGGTGCTGAATGAGATGACGACATGATCTCGCCTGAGGGAAGGTTGAAGCGCAACTCGCTAACAACGCTAGACGCCGCGTTGGTTTGATGTGAATCTTGCTGCTCGGATACAAGGGGGTTAAAGGCCGAGTTGCCAGAGTTGTGCACAAAATGAAGAAGTCGCACACTGCGCCCCCCGTTTCCGGTACGGAACTCGCAACGGCCACCCCAGGGACTTGCGAAAACGTAGCCGCGGGGTTTCATGCCCGGCCCTGGTTGAGTCTTCGGTCCGTCGGGGGTCGTCAAGTCCTGGAGCGCGCTGTCCAGGCTTTGACCACGCGAATGGGTATCATTACGATTGCCCCTGTTCTTATCCAGCTTCTGGAACTTTTCCTTTAAATTTAATGCAAACGACTTGGTGTACATCATGACGATTTGGCGCGAAAACATGCCGCCGTGAGTCTCCATACCAGACTGGGCGTTGTGGTGAAGCTGATCATGGAAGGCATCTCCCCCCCTTTGCGCGGGCATCCCACGGAACTTTGCATAGCCAGATGTTTCAATGCAGACGTCAATGGGTGGTCTGCTAGATGTGGGCGTCATGGCCCCCTGAGGGCCGGTATTGTCGATCTGGTGTGAAGCAATGGAACCGACATTCCACTGGTTCCCCGAGCTCGGGTCGCGTCGAATGAGATTGAGGTTAAAAGACCCGGACTGCTTCTTGGGGCTGGAAGAGCGGCTCTGCCGTGATGCCATTATGGAAGGAGGGCGATTGTATGAGGGTGACGGGTTCATCGATGGGGCCCGTACCGAAAAACTATTCTCCTCGGTTGCTTCCAAAGAGTACTCTGGTGGGGGCCCTCGTGCCATATCTGTTCCAGAAGTAGACGGGCGAACGTCGGCGGGGATATCAACTCGGGCATTGGGCCTGACGGGTTTGCGACTGGGGAATCGGGTTGGAGGGGCGGCCGGAGGTTGTGATTGTCCAGCCGCCATGTCTGGTAGACCTATTGCCGAGTCTTCCATCGGCCTCAGTCCGGGTGACCGTGGATTCCGAGAGACTCCGGGGGGGGATGTGTAGTCTGGCTCATGTTGCGGGCTCTCGGGCGTGATAGGTCGCCCAGCAGCGATGGGTTTCCGGGGAATGGTGTAGATAGATCGTGCATCATCCGAACTCCTCCTGGGCCACATGCTATCATTGTCCCCCTCGTTTCTCCAAATAGCCGGGTCCTGCGCCCTGGTGGTGTCAAGGTGAACATAGTAGAGGCAGCTTGCGACGTCCTCGGCTGTGACGTTCTTGAGCTGGGGTTTGAAGGGTGATAGGATAATGTCTAGAGATTATTAGTTATCACAAAGGGCTGTCAAGTTCAAATTGTTTGGACGTACCTCGAGTCCCGGGAACACGGGAAATATACAACGTCAGGGGCTCCTGGAGCTCCTCGTTGGGTTTGACGGGGTATTGTGGGGGATTGGCAGCGAGGTAGTTGAGCGAAGCCAACGATCTGGCCTCCATGTTTGGTCGATTTCAGTAGAGCTGATGAAATAGGGTAGTATGAGGTAGAATGATGGTTATGCTCGATTTAACAGAAGGCTCAGTAAGGGGAAAGTGACGAGTATAAGACGCTTCTGACAGATCGACAAAGTGTGGTGAGACGCTGATGCAGTCACTCGTGTGGGCCGAGTTCTGAGACCAGGGAACTGAGACAAGAGGGTGGGATGAGGCGAAAACGGTGACAGAGCACAGCTTGGTAAGACCCCGAAGGCGAAGATGGCTGAAAACAGAAGCGATAGAAGAATATATAAAAAAAAAAAAAAAAAAAAAGGCGAGGGTGAGAAGTGAAGATGAGACACGGAGATGCCGCGATGCCGACAAAGAGAGAAGAAAAAAGTTATCGGTGCAAGCATGAAATGCGTTGGCCCGAATGAAGTGTCTATTCTTCGATAGTGCGGTGTCACCCCCCTCGTCCACTGACGCGGCCGGGGGCGGTTAAGGCTCTAGAGCCCAGGTCCCCCATGCCCTTGCAGAGCTGGCGCTAAAAGAACCAGGCTGAAGAAGAAAAATCACAAGGGGAAAAAAAAGAGGAAATACGTTGCGCTGTTGGCAAGGCGGGTATAAGGCTAGCAGCTGCTGGTCACGATTGGGGCTGGTGGTACCTGAAGCTGCAATGCGCTGGACAGAATTAGATTGGCGGGGTTGAGTTGGTTGGAACTCGGGAGACGTCAGCGTGTGGCTGTGCGGTTGCTGTTCCAGCTGCCGCCGCCACTATTGCTGCCAGCTTATACTCCACCCAGGTCGAGACAACTTGGCAACCACCAAGATCGAGACGCATCTTTCTCTGGTACTTGGAAATGACAAAAAAAAAAAAAAAAAAGGGGTGCTCGGTATTATCTTGTATTAGAACTCCAGATTATTAAAGACAACCCGCATCATGGCGCCCTCCAACGGCGTGGGATCGAGAACCTTCTCAACATACTCCGGCCAGTCATCAATCCACTGCAACAAGGGGAAGATGTGACCGTATTCCCAGTACGAAGGATACCATCCAGCTGTTTCCCAGTCCACAAGAGCAGCTACTTCATACTCTTCTTCATTTGTGACAGAATTCGAGACCTTTCTGACGAGGACATTTTCTCGCCAGAGATCTCCGTGGGTAAATGTAGGTGGATGGTTGCGAAGTGCTGATGGGAGGTGACGACCAAGATAGTCGGAGTGAAAGCTACGAATGTTTGATTCGCTCCACATGGCTTTCGAGCGAAGTGCGATGGCTTTTCCGAACTCTTCTTCCGTCTGAAAGGGGCCGGTGACGGCGGTGTCTTTTTCGCGAGACCAGAAATACCTGTGTGGAACGGGCCCTCGGTCGACGCTGCCGTAAAACCCGGGCGATGACAGGGCTCTCATTTGATCGAAAATGCATCGCAATTGCCCGACAATCGAATGTTTATTTGCCTCGGTGAGCGAAGGCCACGCCGTCCCTAGAGAAACGCCGGGGACGTATTCCATGACGATGTACAGGGTGTCCCGATGGCGGTACATGGCGTATAGTAGCGGCGCTGCGATATTGAGCTGTTCTTCAACAAAAAGTAGAGCATATCCCTCATTTTCGGTCACAAGCGGGCCATATTTCACAACATATTTGTCTCTGATTACGACCAGGCGCCCACCATAGTCTGATCTCTTGGGGAGGACCCTTGTTGCCAGTTCAATCTCATTCTGATCAGGAAGAGGCCCTGGTAATTGGCGAGCATCCCGATAATAAGGAAGGGAGAAGGGCATAGTTGGAGGGGCGAGTTGTCACTGAAGAGTACAGCTGACGGCAAGTTGAGAATGCAGAATGCTGCCCACGTTTCATGTCGGAGCACATAAGAAGTTGCCTTCCGCCTGCTCGCTTAATCATAACTCAGCCATCTGACACCGAAACTTACCCTAACCCAATTGGATTACCTTCTCAGCGCTAGTTCAGAGCTCTGGAAGAAGCAGGCGGGGGATGACCAAATTCACCGCCTTTTTTGGGCGGTCGGCTGAGCGAACTGAGCTAATAACACCTCAACGGCCGATGACACAGGGTCGCTGGAATTTCCGATACTTTGCTGATTTTGAGGCATTCCACCTCCTGTATAAGCAAGGATATGATGAAATTACAAGTGAAGTCGACAGCAGGCCGACTAAGGCAAAGCGAAGCGAAGAGCTATCCTAGGGCGCGGCTTTCCCTGGTTAATAAATTATCGCGTGATATTATTCCTAGTTATAGGATATATTCTACTAAAGGCTGCCTTCGTCGGCTGCGTCGGCTGCTGTAGGAGGATGCGTTCTGCTCGAAGGTGCTAACCGCGGCTGCGAGGGCTGCTGTGAGAGTATGCGTCCTGCTTAGAGCTGCCTGCATCGGCTGCCTTCGTCTGCTTGGAGCCGCCTTTATCGTCTGCTAGAGGCTGCCTTCGTCTGCTTGAGACTAGGCAGCCAATAAACGAGACACCAGCCCACAGTAGGGTCTATTCTTCGATAACAAGCCCATTTGCCTTGAGAGCAGGTAGGGCTCGCTCCAAAGTCCACTCAGTGCACTTCACCAAGGGCCTTCGGGGCTCGCCTGGCTCGTAGAAGGTCAGCGGAGACAGGGACTTGAATGGCTCGGTCTTCATCGTCTTGATGTTGAACGCTTTCTGCTGGGGTGGCGCTGGGACGCTCCCAAGGACTTTTACCCAGTCATGAGGATGCTTAGATGCCGGCGCGACGCCCAGTTTCTCGAGCGAGTGGAAAGTCTGCGAGTACTCGGGGCACTGCCTTTGTTGTGGGGTGTACGTCATCCCATCCGGAGAGGTGACATCTCCCGTGACGTGGTGTTGGATACCGCTTCTATCTGCCGCAGTTTTGACAAAAATAGTCGTGTGAAACCTCGGGCCGGGCACGTCAGGGTCCTGCATGGCGAGTCTGTATCGCGCGAGGTAGACTTCATAGTATCCGGACATTCTGGCTTTGGTGAATGAAGGGTTAGATGCGGAAGGACAAGTAGATAGGCAGAGTAGTAATCGGAGTTCAGACAAGGATTGCGATGGCTTGAGTATGGGTTGAAAGAGCCATGGCCCAGGGAAAACAACCAAGTCCTTATATACTTGTTTGTTGGCCCAGGGGATAGATAGACATCTAATTCCCCCCTGTTCGTCACCTATGAAATTTGGGGAGGCGACTGGAAAAGTCTCAGGGGCCCATCGCAAGCCAATCAAGCCGACCTTTGATTTATCTGCAGGCGCTAATGAGACTTCAAGTTTTGAGGGGTTGCCAGCTTCAGCAATCCTTGATTGGCGACAGAGCCGCCGAAGGTCGAAGCGCCATCACAAACCCCAGCTCTGCTGCCTAAGCCGACCAGAGCGAATCTATCATGAACCACACAAATCCCTCATCAATTCCCACTTGACTCCCACTTGACTCCCACCTGACTACTCGTCATCAGATACATACAACCACCCCCATCTTCTCCCAACCGTCCCCCGTCGTCTCGTAATCGTCGTGATAAATGAGTTGTCAAGTGCTCCAAGTTATACTCACGAGATCTAGCCATCACCAGGAACGGAACGATACGCCGTCTCTTACGTCAAACCCCGGAACATAATAGCTCTATGACAGTCATTCGACGACGGCAAGATGGCAAAAATATCCACAGACTACCGCGGCGAAAGATTGTGACCGCGATGAGTCTACTCATGTTGAATTACTATTAGTAGTGCTGGCGATATGTATAGCACCAACAAACCGGTAGCCTTAGCAATGACAAGGCCAGCCCGCACCACCAAGTCCGCGACCAATGAGGTGTCACCATGATGCCTATTTTGGAGAACACGCACCATCATGATAGACTTTTCTTTAGCATCAAGCACGGCATTTGTCCTTTTCTTGTAGAAAGAGGGGTTTTGAGTTTCTGCTATAAACGGTAAAGAAAGACGGGACGGCTAGACAGACAAAGTTCACTACTAAAAGCCAAAAGCACCGATCCCCAGATCAGGTCCCGTACCAACTCTCTCTCCCTCTCTGTTATTTCCCCTCCAGCAATTAGCCACTTCAGGGATCCAGACCGCGAATAACATCATTTTGCTTTTTCCCCTAAATTCACGTGTGGCATTCCCCCAACCAATGTTCTAGGGAATATATTCCACATCTTGGTTACCATCGCAGGCGGTGGTAGGTTCGCAGCTCGCAGTCGCCGTCATGTACTCGGTCCCGGCGCAACCGCCAGGGCAGTCTTGGCAACATGGCCAGTCTGTGTATTCCACGGTCACGTCCAGAGGGCAGCCGCAGCCCTGGGTGACTGTCTCGAGGGCCATGCACATTGGGCGTACGCAGGTGCTGCAGACGGACGTTGTTGAAGTCATGGTCGGACAGGTGTCGTTTCGAGCTCTGCATTCCCCCTGTCAGTATACATGCAGTAGTGGTTTTTTGGGGGGGATGATGAGTTAAGACGTACCCGACAAGGGAGAAGTAGAGAAAGGTGAAGAAGGTCGTGAGCTGCATCGTGGATGTCTTTTTATTTTTTGTAGGTTCGTGAAACCAGTGTTGCTCAAGCGAAGGTGTGTGTATGTATGATGTAGGTGTACGGAGTATTGTCATGGTGAAGTCGACGCAAAAATTCAACAGCCTTTGCCATGGGCCAAACATTACACTTTATATAGCAAACAATATTCCCGCGGCATCTTCAGCTTGCTCCCCGCGGCTTCCACTAACACGATCGCGTTCCCCAGGTGTAACTGAACCCTTTTCTATCCGAAGCACGGCCAATAACTTCTGTATGACCAGCGTAACCAGACAATGCAAACATAACACATAAAACATGCCGTCGTCAGCAGCTGCACGCATCACGAGATTTATGATTGTGTGGAAAAGAACCCCCCGCCCCCTGTGGTAGCAATAAGATAAAACTCTATCGTGATTTAGCTCAACCTTGTTATGAAATGTCTATGCGGGGGAGGGAAGAAACCATGTGTTTTTGAGTTTCGGCACTTTCCTTGAACATCAGCTGAAATCGTTCACAATTTGTTGAGTTTGCTCTATTTGTGCTGTCGGATGAAGGGGCGCAATGAGGTTCGGGCTTTTGAATCACGATCCTGGCTTCTCCAAAGATCGGAGATGTATTGCCATGTCTTGGGCTTCGGCGTGTCTTGTCATGACAAGGTCGAGATTTGAGGATCGACGTGTTGTGACACGGCTTTCGTCGACGTTTTCTGGAACAAGGTTCGCTTGCTTGTGCGACGCGGGGCTGCATGAGAGCAACTGCAAGCGAACAATCCAATGTACCCCAAAATAAAAGACCGAAAAAAAGACAAGAAGAAGAGAGAAAAAAAAACATGCTATTGAGCCTCTAATTTTACGGCCTGTAATGCATTAAAAATCTAAGCTTTTGCCTTTTCATCTACGATACGCTGAACAACCTCGTCGAGGTCCTCATCCTCCAACCCCAACAACTCCATGGCGAAGCCATCCTTCTTGGTCCAGTCGGCGTCGATGGCGCCCAGCGCGAACACGATGCCCTCGACGGCGTGCCAGTCCCCCGTGAGGTCGGGTTTCAGCATGGCCGACATCCTGTCCAGGTAAGCCTGCGTCTCGTCCCTCTTGACGGTCCACTTTACGCCCGTGGCCTTTTCGACGCTGGCGAGCAGCTGGTTCTGGCTGGCGAGGAACGACTGCACAAAGAGCGTCTTGTTGGCCGTCTCGTCAGGCCTCTCGAGGATCCGGACCGTGGCCTCGCCCACGCGCTTCAGCGTCGACGCCGAAGCCGGCGCGTTGCCATCGTCCAGTATCAGCGCCTCCCTCTTGTCCAGGTCGAACTGCAGGAGGCCGTCCCTGAGCCCCCAGTCAAAGAAATGCCCGCACACCAGCGCCGTCCAGGAAAAGGAGGAGGGGAACTCGCGCGCCAGCTCCTCGCAGCGCTCGCGCACGCGCGTCTTGTCCCGGTAAATCTTGAGGCGCTTCAGGGCCTCGGGGCTCGCGGCGTCGCAGCTGCCGAAGTCGGCGGGGATGAAGCGACGGACGCCCGCGGCCGCGGCGGCGTAGGCGAGGCGGAGGTGGTGGTCAAGGCGGTTCGGGAGAGGGAAGGCGGCGATGACGGCTTCCTGGCCCTTGAGCGCCTCCTGCAGCGCGGGCAGGGCGAAGTCGGCGTCGACGAAGCGCGTCGTCAGGTTGGGGTGCGACGGGAGCTTGGACGTCGAGCCTTCGCGCAGGAGGGCCGTGACCGAGAGGTTGGCGTCGAGGAGGGCGGGAAGGAGGTTGGAGCCCAGGTTCCCGTTGGCGCCGACGAGGGTGACTTTTTTGAGAGGTGCCATGTTTTGGTGGTTATGCTTGTTTGTTGTTGTGATGAAGCTGGTGAGGACCACGTTATGGTGGGGGTTGGAAGAGGGGGAGGGGTTGTAGTTTTTACGGACTTGGATGTTGCTGCAGCTACTACTGCCATCGTTGCTAATTACATCTACTTACCTGCTGCCAACGCCGGATACGCATTACAATGGATCTACTACTTACTACAATCCTACTCGACGTGAATGCACAACTGAGTAATATCTCTCAGCTTATTTACCAACTGCGCCTAGCCTCGGTGCTCGTAGTGGAGTGAGTGGTACTTGAGCCGATGGAGTACTCATGCAAACAAGTCGAGGGTGATGGCGTAATAGTGGCATTAAATAGCCGAGTATAGGTTAATATGAAAAAGAAATCGAAAATATTATCCTATTTCTCCGATAGTTTTACTGCAGTGATGATGGTTTGGGTTCGGTAGGTACGGTACAAGGAACAGGCCTACAAGGACAAGCCTCTTGGGGCCGGCTTCGGAGCCCCTCCACGACCCCGCCATTCTCGCTGCGGAGAGATCCGAGTTCTAGGTCCTCCACCAATGTCTACTGCTGCAGCAAAAAAGTAGCAGCCGACGATGCATAATACTAAGCCTGCTATTAAGTACCAAGCACTTCCAGTCTCAGAGCTCACGTTTGCCAAAGTGTCCATACGACCGGTCTCTGCTGCAAACATCATCAGCTTATGCCCATGCATCAGGCCAGAGTAGCCTGAAGTAGGTATCGTGAACCAATTCCTTACAGAATGTGGCATGTTAGATGTCCGTTGCCAGGCTGGAACCCCGATATGATATACTCAGCACCGGATGATGATATTTGCATATCATGTCTGATAAGAACTGCTTTTTGGGCGTCTCGAGGACTTGGCCAGGGGCTAACCTTGACATCTAATCCCGAGATGGGCACAATCATTGGCAGATTCCAACATCAAATCGTTTGCTTCATTATTCGCTTGGCTCTAGATGAGCATTATGCTGAGTTTTAGGCGCGACTGTCGGTCCTCCCCGTTTGTTATCCGCCCTCGACAACCAAATCATCTTCCCATTCCCCCATCGTCTCATCTTTCATTCAGTCGAGGCTGTACTTTTCGATTCAAACACATCGTCCGATTTCAATTAAACTTTTGGGGCTGCAAGTATCAATCAGTATCTGTTCTTTTCTCTATCCGGGATCTGCTCACCAGAACAAATATATGGCGACAAACAGTAGATGCCACTCAGCCATATCCTCCCCCCATCACACTAAAAGAAAAAAAAAAAGCAAAGAAAGAAAGAAAAATACAGCAGAGATAGACGCCTTTGTAGAAAATCAAAATTCATTAATTGATTTTAAAGTGTCGTGTAAAGAAAAAGACAAAACGCCCCCTCTAGCCTGCAGAGGACACGATTCATCGCTCTTAAAATCCCCTTGCGTCGCTTACAAGAACGACTTGGGACGCACGGGCGGCGGCATCTGGGGGATGCTCGCCTCCGACACGATAGGTCTAAGAGGAATTTCACCTGCCTCAACATCATCCGCGATGCAGGGCGACGATTCCTCGGCTTCCCTAGCCATCTGTCTCGCCCTCCGCTTCCTCAAGTAATGCCCGACGATTTCGAGACACAGGTATAATACGAGAACTAAACCGAATGTTCCCCACACGAACGCCGTGATGGGCGCAACAGGGTCTTTCCGACAATCGTTGCCGGCGCATTTGGGCGTGGTAGGGGTAGGATCGGGGGCAGCCGGGGTAGGGGTAGGCTCTGGTGCAGCAGCCGTGGTCCCCATTTCATAGGGAAAGTTGTGATGAAGATGATGCCTCGATGCGAGGGGGGATTGCGAGGTTTCTGTTGATGGGGGTGTTTTTGAAATCAAATTGAAAAGAAGAAATGTCCAGGTCCCCGACTACTTATACTTGATGCTCAAGGTTCAGCCACAAAGACAAACCCCAGCCTTTTACAAAAAGAAAGTTATCTGCCGTCCACCCCCCACACGGAACCAGATGACCAAATCTGATGGATGGTTCTGCGAGCATCAGTCACTGCATACCTTCAAGTTGAGCTGATGTTGGGGTGTAGCAAGATTATGGATATGTGGTTTGATGGTCATGTTGGTATCGTGACCCAATGCATCTCCTGAGAATTCCAAAGTTGAACCTTGGTGGATGGACCGTTACCATGGGTCACACACAACAAATCTTGGTGCCCATGTCGGAGATAATTCGGCCACGGCAGCGCTCTCCATTCAACATAAAAACAGATAAGCAGCTTCGCAATAAAAAAGTTCATCCCACTCAGCCCTACTTGGACACGCCACATGGTCATGTGGCCGGATATACACGGGCCAGCAAGACGGCCACACAACTTAATTGGCAATTGAGTCGATGGAATACTTGAACGTAACCAAAGGAGGGGTAGGTTTAAGTTGTTTTAGATTAGATAATGATAAAACATGTCGTTTACTATGGCTATTGACATGTTAAATCACTTAAAGGCCATCATTGCCAAGATGAGCACCTATCCTTTACAGCTCTCTGCGCTATGTTGTTGGCGTTTGATGGAAGCCCGGTCTTTGACTGTCTTACTCTGAGCACGGGTTATTCGACTCTATCCGTTACACTTTGAGTTTTTGCCACTGCCGAGTTCATAAGGCAAATGGAAATGGATCATGGTTTTCTGCAACAAGCTAAAGCTTCTAGAATTTGAGCATATTGACTTGGTGAGTCAGGGACCTTCGCATAGTCCATCTCTTGTCTGAAGGAAATTCTTTTGCCGGAAAAGGATGCAGTTCTCAAATGCACCGCTGGCAGTATAGAATTAGACCACGGCTTGGCCTCACCATGACAGCTTTTTACTGTGGTCGTGGATCCCTTTTTTTAAGCAACTCATATAGCTGGAGTTGGGCACACGATAGACGGCCCTGCCCAATAGTATTGAAGTTGTCAATTTACGTGTACAGAATTACACACGCGGGTGTATAATCACTCATATGGCACTTGCACCGATGATAAAGGGGGAAGCATTACACGCTGCCGGGGTGATTATCCTGCGATGGTCCAGATCGAACCAGATCCGTTAATGCATGCAACCATATTGGACGGCCTCTTCCCCGATGAAAACTTACCAGACAAGGCTATGTCTAAGTGCTGGAACTAGCAACTGCACGTGGCCTAACTTTAAAAACACTCGGGATGTGCCACAACTACGTTGGCGTAAGCGAGCACCTGACAGTGCACCCTTAGCTGAATATGAGGACGGGTAAAGGTACCAAGATTTATTGCCGAGTTAGTCATTTTACTGCTTATGCATTTCCTAACGGACAACTTGTTGAGCAAGCGAAACGGTTTCTTGCTACCCCTCTCTGAACGGATGCAATGACGAAGTGCAAGTAAACGTTTCGAAAGTCGAGAAATCCTAACCCCTCATGTCAGATTTCTTCGGCCACGACTTCGCTGTCAGCGGGACTGGAGTTTAATGAATTCGCCCGATAAGGCTTCCTGCCAAAATCTGGGAAGATGCTAGCAATGAACCTCTCAGCACCTCCGCTTCCGGGACATAAGGTAACTGATATAGGAAATCACAAAGTCTGATGCTAGGTTCTACTCGGGGGGCAGGGTTGGTCAGCAGAATATTAGTTCCCGCAAATTCTTCTACCCCCCTTTCTTGATCGACAGCTCGGATACTATGTTGCCATTCTACATCATATTCATTGTGGTGAAAGAAATCCGGAAGACCTGCTTTTACTTGTCCATTTTAATGATAATAGATAGCTACATATAATATGTTACTTACGATGCAGCCGTTTCAGTCCTCATCTCATACTCAATAGCGCCACAGTTTTGAGCAATATTTCCTTAATAGCATCTGGAAATTCACATACTTCTGCCACAGTCCTCACCAGCCGGGAAAGAAGAGCAAGCATTCGCATTTTTCATTTCGGTCATGACAATTCCACGGCGAATCTTCATTAATCCTTTGCACTTTTAAGGGTTCACATAGTGCATCTACTCTTGACCGCTTTGTCCAGAAGCTCCAGCTGTAGGTGCTCCGACATGAGACAAACCGCATCAAGGTCACTAGGCTGTTGTCAGAAAGGGGGGGAGGGACTCAAAGTCTTCGAATAAGTGCACCCTCCAAGCTGAGTCGTTTGGTGCATCAATTCTCACTCCTTTACGTTTTCCGCAAGTGACAGAAAGCCAGGATGGTAACATCGTAGTGTCTCCATGTTTGGGTGGTCGCCTGCAGTTCGCACTGACAGAAATATATTGAAGGGTTGTTCTTCAAAAGAACTACCTCTCGCTCGAGGGAGGATCCGTCAAGGGCACATATCGAACCCCAAACAGTGACTGCTTCTTCAATTTCCCGTCCTTGTCCTTTTCCACTTTCCAAACCGACTGGCTCATACCATGCGGTGAATCATCGACGGGTATAAACATGCTGCGACCCCGGTTAGCTGAAGTCGCTGTAGGGAAGGGCATCCAGGCATCTCACCAGCCAGGAGACCGCAGCTGGTCTATGAGTTCCTGGTGCATGTTGGCGGCGGCAGCCCCGACATGTATCACATCCCAGCCTTCCTCTCCATCCCCGGTCCAACCTTTTCTCCCATCGCCGACCCTGAACCTCACCTTGCCCTGGTCCAAGAGCCGTTTCCCGTTCTCGCTCTTGGCCATGTTGGCCTCACCCAACTCCTTCAGGGCTCTGATGTGCTCCAGGCCGACGACGACGGCATCGTTATGCTCTTCCACCAGTTCGGCGAGCACATGAGTCAGATATCCTGACCCCGAGCCAATATCCAGAACTCTGATTGGCGAAGAGGGCTTGACTGCCGGATGGAGATGTGAAAGAAGATGCTTGCAGGCATAAGCATGCATGTGCGGGGCAGAAATGGTTGCGCCATGACCGATTCCCTGAGGAGAGTCTTCATAGGCAAACGAGGGGGCGTAGTTGGCCCTGTCTACCTAAGTCCGGCATTAATATCCCGGCTTGCTTGATCAGCATGCCCAAGACTTGCCTTGAGGAAGGCATCCTTGATCCTAACGTCCTCGATCAGTCCACTTTTGTACAGGTTCTCGATGAGACCTGCATTCGTGTCCGAAGAGCACATCCAAGACATGGCGAGGGCGTCTCTGGCTCTGGTTCGCAGCGTTCGGGGATAGATGCAGCTGATTGCGAGACGTGGAATGCTGAAGATGATAGGGAGGCGGGAGAGCTTCATGGACTACTCTCACTTGCGGAAAAGAAAAAGGAAAATTGTGGAGGTTCTTTCCTTGAAAGATTATAATCTCAAATATTGATTCCAAATATTGAAATTAAACCGCGTTTTGCAGAGATGATGTAAAGTGGGCTGATATTTGATGTGCAAGTATTTTACTGACGTTGGACGTTGGACGGTTTGGGAGGGTGTAGGAGACGTAATGAGGGGACGGTTGATAGCGTCATTATGAAGTCTTTCCCGCCTACCCGACAATTGGGGCAACCTTGACCATGACCCAACAATCATCATGTACCTGGAATAATATGAAACGAGATTTACTACCAAAAAAGATGATTGATCAAAAGTCAACAGATGAACAAGGTATTAGCTCTCATCAAATCCGAATCCTCGTTCACGCGACCGTCCATGCGCCTGTCGGCTACCTTCCACATGTGCTCGATTGCGCCGGTGAGAGCGGTCCTGGTCCCGCTAGGATAATATGTATCTAATCGCCGGCTCTTGTCGATTATGGCCCTCCTGTGCTCTCGAAGCCTCGCCGCCAGCGCCGCGGCGTAGAGGCAGGCAGAGATCTGGCTATCCGGACCACAGCCGACTGGTAACCGCTCGAGGAGCGATACCAGATTGACCAGGCTATACTGGACGCTTGACGATGAAGATGCGTCACGAAATGCCCTGAGGCGTAGAATTATGACGGTGCTCCAATAATAGCACTGTCCTACGATGTCAAGGTGAGGGTCGAGGCTAGCTAGGCCTGTGGTCGATGCATGAGGCCCATTCGACAGCTCCTCGTACAAGGCACGTGCTCCCTGCAACACCTCTTCTCTAGGGCTACCCTCGTCCGAATCTACAACCAGATGGCAAATTCGGGAGAGGAGACATATCAGCCGCCAGGGACAGCCAGTCGTCTCTTGGAAGGACGGCGTCATATCATCAGCCGTGTACTCCGGTTCATCAAAGTACCAGAATGATGAAGGAATCAGGGGACGGCGACGCCAGAATATCGACGCCAGGACGTCTACGTAGGCCATTCTCTGCAGGAGGACGCAGCCCACCCGGCTGAGCGGCTTGCTCTCAAGGTACCCGAGCTCACGAAAGAGAGTCGCAGCGTAGGCTATGTGCGACTGCGCGACGCTTGACCCGTTGCAGATTTCGACAGATATCTGCAAAAGACTGGCTGCCCAGATGGCGCTTTTCAACGATGCCACATCGTCGGCTGTGCCTCTCTCGCTGCTGGCCAGCGTGCTCACCCCCTGACGTAGCGACGACAGAGCTTTCGACTGGTATCCTAGCGCGTCTTCTTTACTTGCATGGCCGCGGAGATGCATGTAAAGAGCGGCGATGGAAAGCACCGTGTCCAGCAGGACTGGACACGAGAGGGCCTGGGCTGCCAGGCACTTGTAGCCGTTCCGCCTGTCGGACGAGCCGGGAAGAATCAAGCACACGGAACCCGTGACTGGAACTGTGTAAGCAATCACCTTGTTCATCTAATATGACGGGATCAAGACTTGCAATATCTGTACGCCCTTTGGCTACTTTTATCCTGGAAGAAGACGGAGCATGCATCATCGAAAAAGATGCTCCGATCACTCAGTGATGGGAAGAGACTTTGAGGCGCCACAGATCCGTATCGTGCACTAACAACATCTCTAGACGCTGTTGTGTTCCTTTTTGCCCGCGATAGTTGCGCCCCGTTGAACCACCGTAGACGGGCCCTGTAATCGCAATCCATCTGCAGCCGGATGCATCTCAGGCACCGAGGGCGCGTCTCGTCGCACTTCTTGTGCTGCTGTAGGCAGGCTGCGCAGGCTGCACGCAGTTAGGATGGGCGGACAGTGAGCGACATTGGACCTTAGAGGAGAAGCTTACCTCCCCTCGATCTCTTATTGGCAGCTGTGCGGTCCATCATCAGGATGGCATCATGTAAAGTCTCCCTGCTATGATGCTTGTCTGCCAGTCGATGGGACGTTTGGATTTTTGATGAAATAATCAGGAGCAGTGACTGTTGATAGGCACTTGCGGCGGGATCCGAGGCCAACTTGGCTGGGTACCCATTTGTACCCATTCCGGATTGTCATGTACCCGCGGGTAGCCTATTACTTACTAAGTTTGGTGTACCATATCCTCATCCTCCCATAACCCGTAGAGCCAACGGTTTGACGTTTCCAAGACGTGCCTGCACCCCGCTGCCATCATCGACATAGTACTTGACGCCGAGTTTCGCAAAAGCTTCAAATCAGTGACATTTTCCGGTAGCCAAAATATACGTGTAGGCTAGAAATCTGCTCAGCTCACGTTTATTCTTACCACCCATGATTTTCGGTTTTCCCCTAAACTTCCCGACCCAGTTTCCCCTTCTTACCAGACAGAAGCCAACTCCTTCTATTCCGATCTAGCCGTGACGGCAGAACGTTACAGATACGTCCAACCAATTGCCGGCTAGCACTCCGCAGCTTTTGACGCTATCCATGCCATCATACTGGGGTCTCCCCCAAGCCTCTCCACAATCATGCATGCAAGGTCTGGGGTTATCCAGAAAAAAAGTCCCGAGCGTCAAACAGAACAATCGCCCGGTTACTAACTCCGCACGTAATACTGCGAGATCAGCAAAACGTCGGATTCCTCGCCGAAGGCCATGGGAACCAGCAGGAAACCGCGCGGTGCGGTGGAGTTGGCTGGGGTAGAAGCATTAGGTATGACTAGTCCGCTCTTCCTATAAGACGGAGGGTGTCTTCTACACCTATCTTCTTTACTCGTGCTTTCATTTTCGCGTATTACTTTTTGCGGTTGGCTCTTCATAACAGCATCGCAATGGTTAGACTTGGCCAGTTTCTCCCAGCGGCTCTCTTAGCCTCAAGAGCAGCTGCCGTATCCGAGACGGTAGACTTGGGCCATGCCAAGTATGTCGGCAAGGCTCTGTCAAACGGCGTTAGCGAGTGGTTGGGCATGCGATTCGCCGCTGCTCCAGTAGGAGAGCTTCGCTTCATGCCACCCCAAGATCCTCCTCGCCATGATGAGCCTCAACCAGCTCACACCGTAAGTGATGAATGATGTATGCAAGGAAGCACCACTGACAGCCTCAAGGTCGGACTAGGCTGCCTTGGTACAGGAAAGAGCCCCGATGATAAGACGCGCTCAGAGGACTGCCTATTCCTCAACGTCCAGGCGCCCACCCACGCCACGCCGGATTCCAAGCTCCCTGTCATGGTCTACATCCAAGGCGGTGGCTTCAATACGAATGGCAACCCTAACGTCAATGGAACGGGCCTGATCAAAGCTGCGGACGACGACCTCGTCTATGTCACCTTCAACTATCGCGTGGGTCCATATGGCTTCCTCACCAACGGAGATGAAGTCACTCCCAACAATGGGCTGAGGGACCAGCGCAAGGCCCTCGAGTGGGTGCAGCAGCACATTTCCAAGTTCGGCGGCGACCCGAAGCATGTCGTGCTCGTTGGCACCAGCGCCGGTGCTGCGAGCGTTGTGTTCCATCTAACCGCCGGGGGCGGCGAGGACTTGGGCTTGTTTATTGGAGCAGCTGCCAATGAGCCTTCGTTCGCCACCGAGCTCACTGCCAAAGAGTCCCAATTCTACTACAACAATCTGGCTGTCCGAGCTGGTTGCGCAGTCAAGGATAGCCTGTCTTGCCTGCGGAACAAGACGGCCGCAGAACTCCAGGCCGTCAACTTCAACATTCCCCTCCCGGGGGGCAGCAACCCTCCAGCCTACCAGTGGCTCCCAGTAATCGATGGCGATTTCCTGCCAGATTACACGTACAATCTCATCAACGAGGGCAAAATCATCAAAGTGCCAACCATCCTTGGCGATGACAGGAACGGCGGCACCAAATTCGCACCCAAGAACGCCTCTACCCTTGCCAACAGCAACCAGTACATGTTGGACCAGTATCCCACAATTACACCTTGGCAGTTCGCCGACATCAACCCAATGTACCCAAACCCCAACGATACGTGCCCTGACAAAGGCTGCTACTGGCGCCAGACGAGCAACACGTACCAAGAGGTTCGCTACACATGTCCGGCTTTCCACGTCAACGAAGCCATGACCAAGGCCGGCGCCAGGTCGTACGCTTACCTCTGGGATGTCGAGGACCCCGACGAGATGTCGGCCGGCCTTGGCGTGCCTCACACGGCCGAGCTCGAGGCTCTCATCGGGCCTGACTACACGGATGACGAGCCGGAGAGCTACAAGCCTGGCGGCATCAACGAGCTGGCGTCGCCGCTCATCCAGGCCTACTACACTTCCTTTGTGAGAACTCTTGATCCCAACAGCTTCAAGCTCGAGGGTGCGGCAGAATGGAAGACGTGGACCGAAGAACCCAACAGGAGGCTGAGATATGGGACAAACGGCACCACTGCAATGGAAGACCTGGGTGATGGCTTGAGAAAGCGATGTGATTATTGGATCGCAAATGGTGTGAATATGCTGCTGTAGAAAGGGAAACCCGACGTATATTCGAGATAAAGCTATAGTGTACATATGACGCAAATTCAATCAATGATGAAATCTGTACAATTCAAATGATTTTGATGAATTTGACATTGCGTGCAAGTGTAGGTCGAGGGTAGCATTTGGCGTGCAGTGAAGACAGCACCATGGAGTTGGAGTTGACGGCGGAAACTGTGGCTGGAATCGTGGCGGCGGATAGATAGTAAGACAAGACCAGCGAAATTTTGCAACCAGCCACAGATAGCCGGACTTCCTTCCTTCCTTGATCCATCTCACTCTCCTTTCATCATTTTTCATCCCCCAATTTTCGCTCATTGATTCTTGACCGTCTTTTCTTATTCATCAATAGACTTCCTTTCTCTTCTCATACTTGTAATATTAGTTTTTTTCCTACCAAATGTTAGAGGCTCCGTGAGTGGCCCTTTTTGTGCCCTGCCGATAACGTCAACCGTCTCCTCGGAGCAAACTCATCCTCATAAGCATCAAGAGATTACTAGGAGCGGTAGACTCCATGTTACCTCACAATGGCTCATGATTTCCCCATAGGAGGGAGTCTTCATGACCCTCTCTCACACAGTCTCGGCATCATGAGAGATGTCTGCACTCGCTGGTCCCGCCTTGATATCACGCAGATTGGGTCCATCATTGCCATTGCCGGTGCCATTCCCACAGCCGGACGTTGCCTCCAACGCGTCTGGAAAGAGGTTTACTCGTGGATCCGGATGTGCTTGCTGTCGTCGGTGACGATACCTGGCGGCGACCCTCTCAACAGGAGTGTCGTCACGTGGATCCTCGCAAACAGAGAGCGGCATCACCGGTCGTTCACGGGCAAGACCGAGGTCAGCAGGGCGAGCGCCGACAGAGGCGCTGCGTTGAAAAAGACGAGGCATCCTGTGCTGTACTCGCCCCATTGGCATTCGAGGTGGTTCTGGTTCTCGGGAGACGTCTTCGTCGTGACGCGGGCGGACAGCCTCGGCGCCTCCTTCTCGGACCCGAGCTACGATGGCATCGGAGGGGAGGATCTGACCGTCAGCTGTTTCGGGTGGTCTGCGAAGCCGGTGAAGCGTTTTATCCACGAGTGCCGCGAGTTTGCCGAAAGGCAGACGCAGTTCTTCGTCATCATCTACTCGAGGGACCGGTATGGCTTGACCTGGAAGCCAAAGACGCGTACGCCCATCAGGCTGCTAGAGACTGTCCACTTTGACCACGAGACCAAGCAGAAGCTCCTGGCCGACATCAGAAACTATCTTGACCCGAAGACGGCGATGCGGTACCGGAGTCGGAGCATGCCTTACCGAAGAGGATACCTGTTCTACGGTCCGCCGGGGACGGGCAAGTCATCGTTGTCGGTTGCCATTGCTGGGGAGTTTGGGCTCGACCTGTACGAAGTCAAGATCCCATCTGTCGGCACGGACGCAGATCTGGAGCAGATGTTTCAGGAGATCCCGCCGCGATGTGTCGTCTTGCTGGAAGACGTTGACGCGGTGTGGGTCGAGAGGTCAAAGAAAAAGAAGAGCGACGACCAGGACGACAACGTAATCACGTCTAATTGCTCTCTGTCGGGTTTGTTGAACGTCTTGGACGGCGTCGGTTCCCAAGAAGGCCGCATCGTCATCATGACCACGAACCGCCCTGAGCAGCTCGACAGTGCACTCATCCGTCCCGGAAGAGTTGACATGAGAGTTCTGCTGGGCAACATTAGCCCAAAGTCGGCGGAGGAGATGTTTGTTCGCATGTTCTCACCCGACCTGGGTTGCACGTCCCACCTCGACATGGGCGAGATTCGCGCGCTCGCGGCCGAGTTTGCAAGCCACATACCTGACGATACGTTTACGCCTTCATTGCTGCAAGGCTTCTTCCAGTCACATTTGGAGAGCCCGCACGAGGCTGTGGAGAACATTGCTGCGTGGGTGGAGAAGGAGCTGGGCGGGGGATCAGGGAGCGCATCGGAGAAGGAGTTTGAGGTTGTTAATGGGAAGAGAAATGTATGATTTTTGGGGCTTGTATCAACATTATAGATGGGGAGTCAGACAGCATATTTAGATATTGTATTCTCTGGCCAATGTAATCAAAGTACATATCAAAGCTGGTGTATAAAGTCCAGTATTTTCTCGCAAGCCACACACTGATGGCTTCTAGATCTTCTTCGACCTTTGTCTAGCACCCAGAAGCCAAAAGTCGCCACCCCGCCATCATGACGAATACGGAAACACACAAAACCGGGTTTTACAAGCATTCTCGAGGCACTAGTGTGGCGATGCTCATGACTTGGTGAGAGAGGGGTCACACATTCCGCCTCAACTTCCTGTTCATTAATATCTGATATTGTTGCGATTGGCAATATTTCGAATATTACGATTCTCCTCATCAGTCCCAAACCGCAAAGGGTAGTGATTATTATAGCTTTTGCATCATCATAATCCAGTACCTCGTCTTTCAAGTGTTGACTGCAGGATTTCTACTTTTTTGCGTCAAGATGGTTCTGCCCCGCAACACGAGGCTGCGGACAGCCGCCGATTGGGCAGACTGGATCACGGCCCTCGAAACTCACGCGAGAGACCGCGGAGTATGGGACAGGATGGACCCGGCGCGGACGCAGGAGGACGAGTCGCCAGAGACATCATTCCCCACCAAGCCCGCGCCGACAATCGAGCTCAAGGATGTCGAGGAGTACATCAGGACGAATATGCAAGTGCGGATGCCGAGTCTCGAGCTGCAGCTCCGGGTCCACGGCGCGCTGTCGAGGGAGGCGGAGGACGAGAGGAGGCGGCACGATGAGTTTGTCCGCGGGGAGATGGAGGTTCGGGATTGGATCGCTGCTACGGTTGATGAAGGGGTGTATGAAGCGGCTATGCTGACGGCGACGACGTCATCATCATCATCATCATCATCATCATCCAGCGGCGAAGAGAAGCAGCAGCGCCCGTCCATCAGGGAAGTTCTGCAGAGATTGGTGAAGCAGCTGGATTGCTACCACGGATACCTGAAACGACAGGCGCAGGTCGAGTACGTGGCCGTCCTCGAGGAGATGCGCCGGCCCAACCTCGACATCGAGTCGTGGTACGCACGATGGTGCAAAGCCTACGCGCGGGGCGTCAAGTACGGCGTCTCAGAAGTCAATGACGATCCGGGAAGGGAAGAGTTCCTGCAGGCCGTCGACAGGGCGCAGCTCGATCCCACCTGGTACCACTCTGCCGCGGATCCGGGCGTCAGGGACAAGGTGCCGACGACGCTCCCTGATCTGGTCACCGACCTGTTGGGGTACCGACGGTACAAGTGCATGTCGGAGACCCTGGCCGAATTCCACCGGCTGATGAAGGAGGAGCGCCGCCCGCCGGATGACGGGGACGGTGAGCCATCGACGCAGACTTACTCTGACGAGGACTCGGATGACATGGGGGCGTTTGGAGGGACGACAACAAAGGTGGAGTGGGGTTGAACTGTTTTTTTTTCTTTTGGCTTCTGTCCATCTATGATGATGGACGAGGTTGGCCGCTGCAAGGTAAACAAATCTTGAGATGTATATTTGTTTATTTCACGGTCGATTCAGTTCCTTTCCATAATTTGAGAGACATGACGATAATTTATGCTATTCATACGCTTTGACATGACCCTGTTGACCATGCGATGGACATGCAAACAACTATAGTGTAGTCGTGCAAGTTGAAGCTGTGTGATGCATGGCAGTGAAATACGTGAGGGAAAAGATTGCTAATGATGCTCAGAAGGCGCGGAGCATCCGCTTCTTATACTAAAGGGGTATCAAATCACGAATGAGTTAGAGAAATGGCGGTTTCCAATGTGCAGGCTAAGTTTGGAGATGTACGTGATGGCAAACGGAGGATAGAGTTCTTGCGTGAATAGCGGACGAGGCGTTGAAGATCGAGAGTAGCAGCACCGGACTAATATGATAGTCAACTCGTTAGACCAGCTTTGCTAAGAATGTATTAGAGGGAAGAACGCGGATGGACTCGTGGTCGTCTTTGCCTGTGCTGGAAACATGAGAAAGCCGACTGACTGCATTGTCCAATTTCGAGCCAATACACTCATCTCCGTAGTGCTAGACTTCGTACTGCGAATTCCAGTCATCAGCTCTGCGAAATCACAGTTGATCTCTGCTTTATTTTGTTTCGGGATTGGCGTAAAACACCATCAAACCAAGTCCCTGCAAAAGGACGTATCCTAATATAGTTCGCACCAACTCTGTACCGATAAATTTTGACTGGGGAGGGAAGAATATACCGTAACTGAGTCGTCCTCATTCTTGCCCAAAGGGTATCTTCTCATACCCGAGACATGCGCTTGGTCGGCGGCACTGCACCCAAAAGTAACATGTGAAATACAAGGAATGAGACCGCTGAAGTTGGATGTCGCGAGAGTGCCTAGAGTTGCAATATGAAAATATAAAGTACGTAGCGGATGGTATGCCCCGTTGAGATTTAGCTGACTCGGTCGACGACAAGAAAAGCTCGGTGCTGTCCGACTCACGTGGCAACATTATGTTCCCATGACATGAAATGCCTGTGGAGGGCAGTGCGCGCACGATTGGTCCGTCACTACGGCATAATATGCTGGAATGTGCTTCTGCCCTTTCTGGCAGTACCGTTGCACCGGCATCGTCAGACTCGGGCTCAACTTCGGTACTGTTGCATCGATGTCTTCATCATGTAAAACATCCGTGCGCATATATAACAAGTCCGAACAGGGAATGAGTTACGTGCTCACACGCGCCGTTTTCGAGGATGATCCTCGCCATGCGCTGTACGAGTTCGAATTTCCCACGACCTTGGGGTTCATCAAATAATGTGCCCGAGGAATAATGCCTATAGTGTTTCAACAGCGAGTGTCAAGTACTGTAGGGACATATTCATGCTCGAGAAGATGGGTTGGAGAAGATTCAACGTATCATTGTGCAGTCAAATTCTCGAGCGTAGTGTCTGTTATCGCACGTAAAGCCAGATGGAGCTGGCTCCAATTTTGGGTTGATCGCAAGTTGGAACATGGAGTAACAACTGTGGTCAATCGTAAACCGTGGGTATTATAGTGTCTATGATTTTCCCCGTCGTGTCCCGTACAAGCTGTTGTACACTGATATACACTGGCAGACTGCATGTTGCTAGTCGCCTGAAGATTACCCGTAACGTCGTCGGGGCCGGTCTGCATGGACTCTCCCTCTTATTGCAACCTGATCATTCCTGATAGTCGCTTGCCCAGACGCTCGAGCCATGATCGATTCGGGGCCTCCTCGATTTCTCGCACCAGATCCTTGAAGTACGTCGGTTGACTACTTGGCTCTAGCATAGGTCCTTTCAACTTGAACTGTTCAGAAAAAGTCAATTTTCCATTGGCTCTCTTAAAGCAATCACTCATCTCACCTTGTCGTGAAAGCGATTCTGCTGGAGAAACTGCAGCGCCCTTGCCTTGACCAGCTCATCGGCCTCCATTGATGGCTTAAAGTCTTTGAATCTGGCTTCGACGGTCGACTTGAGGACATCTTGAAGCTGATAGTCGGGCCGCAGTTCCTGCTTCGGCCACTTTGCGAAAACTTCGCTATAGATGCGGTACTGGTGAAGGGGGTTAGCGACGAGAAAATGAATGCATAGATGAAAAGGCTACTTACTGCTAATGATCGAGACATGCTGGATGTGTCCTGGAAAGCAGATGTGAGAGTAAAGGGTATCGTTTTGGGGTTGAAGGGCAATCAATGCCTTGGACCCTGCTCTACCACAAAGCTCATGTCAAAGACGTCAACCAAATCTTTTGCCGGCTGCGGAGACAGTGTTGAGTGCACAATAGCCCGAGTTTGACACTGTATCTCGGCGTGGATTTACTCCGTTAGCCGTCCGTACATAGCTTGCTGCCTGATATGCAGGGCATTACAAATGCGCTTGCCCGGGTGCTGGAGGTCTTGGCGGCAAGGAAAAGGGTCTCTGCAGCAGTTCCAGCGAATTCCGTGCTGCGCCACTGACGAAGCAAGACCCCTGCTGCCCACCTGCCCCGGGTGCGTCTGAGCTGCGACAGTGCCAATGACCGCTAAGCCAACAGTGGCATCTGGCGCTGAGACTCACTAATATCATTCCACTACGGACTTGGAGCGAACCGCCCAATAGCCCACCTGGCCAAGGTAATTCGCCGCGAAGCAGATGATGCCACTGCTCCCGCATGTCTCCTCCCGTCCCTCCTGACTTCTGTTCTTGACGGCCAACCAACCCACCCGGCCAAACTCTCAAGACAAGTTCCAGTCAATTAAATCATCGTCCACGGAAACCCTTTTTTGACCCTTTCGCTTCACTTCCTCAACAGCCCGATTTCTCATCGTGCTTCGCCTTCGCCATCTTTCTTTCGCCATTCTTCCTTTTTCCTCCTTTTCCTTTTTCCGACAACGATCAGCGACCCACGTTCCATTTAATCGCGGGCGACTGAGAAAGAGGCAGCCTGTTTACTCGCCATTACATTCGACAACGATCAGCAAGACGAGAAACCATCGAATTTGACAACATGGCTGGAGGATACCAGAGGGTAAGCGACACCGACGCCCAACCGATAAAAGCGGTTATTAACAAAAGGCAGATACACGCCCAGAATGACGATGACGCCGAATACCCCGACCAGCAGCGTCTCCAGACCCAGCGACAACCCGTCCCCAGTTCGCCTCCTCCATCATTTCACTCACGATCGTCATCTCCCCAGCGGCGCGGCGACGTTGACCCTACTTTGGCCGATGCTTTCGACGACGACGACGATGCCAGCGACGATGAGCCCGATGACCGTCAGCGCCTCGTGAGGCAGAACTCCATGCCCACGGACAACTCCTTCGCCCCCACGACATCGGCACCGACGCCAATCGTGCCGCCTGCAGAGTCTGCAACGGGTCGAAGAGTGATGGGTGGTGGTAATGCGACGGACGGTGTCTTTGCCAACATGTCTGCGCGACCTGAGCGTACGACTGAGACTGAGAAGGAGGAACAGCCACCTGTAAGTGAATGTGCAACAAATGAATACTGATCTGATGCTAACAAATGGATAGACATATGAGCAAGCTGCTGCAGATGCAGCCCCTCCCTACTGGGAGACGACGATTCTTGCACCGGGCATGGGCGGCTTTGACGAAGTCTACGTCGACGGCCTGCCCGTTGGCTCTGTTTTCTCGTTTATCTGGAACGCCATGATTTCGACATCGTTCCAGCTTGTCGGTTTCCTTCTCACATATCTCCTTCACTCAACACATGCTGCAAAGAATGGTTCCCGCGCTGGTCTCGGTATTACCCTCATTCAGTACGGCTTTTACATGAAATCGTCAATCACAGATGCCCCTCCAGCTATGGGCGGCCCCGACGGATATGCTGCACCCCCAGATCCAAATTCACACAACTTTGAGGAGTCGGATGTTACGGAAGGAGGCGACGGTGACATGACTGGTGGAGAGTGGTTCTCATACGTCCTGATGATTGCTGGTTGGTTCATTCTGATCAAGAGCGTTGCTGAATTCTTGAGGGCTCGGAGGCATGAACAACTCGTGCTGCAGAGCCCGGACCGTGGTCTGGGTGTCCCCATCATCGCATCCAACGAGCCTGCCGAGCGTGTCGTATAGAGCGGCACATCACAATTCATAACCACTAGGGGCTCATGGCACGAGTCACGACATAGGACAATGGCGTTTTTTTTTTATTTGTTCGACTGATCCGGCTTGGATCAGGCTTTCTGCTGGGAACAATTAGGGCAAAGGGTTTCTGTTTTGCTACAACTATTCACAACACACGTACACATACCTGCGCAACGTGAAGCGCTCTCCTTATTGTCGATATCTTTCTTGCAATAGAAAAAGCATTTTAGCGTTCTAAACCACGTGTTTTGTAACGGTGTATTGCTTTGATCCTGGGCCGTTTAGCCATTTCTTGAAGCATCGGAGATAATTCTCCCTGCTGACTTCGTCGGCTGCAAGTATGAATTTTCTCGTGCAGCTGTTTTACGGAGTAGTGGCATCTTATTTGTCCAAGGTACTTCGTACCCAATGTCAACTTGGCGGCTAATGCAAGCTCTCAGCTAATGACAGGGCACGCCTCCAGGGATTCGAAGAGATAGGTCCTTCATCCTTCTTTCTCCATGTCACCTTGACCAACAAATGTCAAGCCAATGCTGGAGAAGAGGGCGCTAAACCTAAGGAGGCATTTGCACTCGCTCCGGACCGGATCTCCACAATTGCGGACAACGAGATGCGTTCTTTGAGTGGCCAATGGGGGTGGGAGGTTGTGGTCGTGATGGTTGCAAACGTCTTGTATGAGTTGGCAGCACCGCTCGCTTAGGGTGGACATGGCAGATGGAGATGATGTTCTATAAAGGGGACATGAGGGGATTTATGCAATGTGAGGATCTCTCAAGGACCGAATATCGGACTGGTTGGAGATGGACCGCTGGTATATAAGATGTTTGTCTCCGTCTCCTTGATACAAGGTAGGAGCCTCTTTGTATCAAGGTTGAAGACGGCAATTTATCAACGAAATACAACATTCAAAATGCCCTCGCCAATCTTTCACCGTTCCATGCAAAAGACCTACCCAGCCGTCACCTCGGGCCACGGCATCTACCTCAACGCCCCTACCCACCGGATCCTCGACGGCTCCTCCGGCGCAGCAGTATCCTGCCTCGGACACTCCCACCCCGAAGTGACAGCCTCCATCGCGGCGCACGTCCAAAACGACACCAGCTTCGCCCACACGTCCTTCTTCACGTCCTCTCCCGCCGAGGACCTCGCGCGGTTCCTCCTGTCCAGGAGCGACGGCGCCTTTGCCAGCGCGAGCTTCCTGTGCTCGGGGAGCGAGGCGGTCGAGAGCGCCCTCAAGGTCGCGAGGCAGTGGCACGTGTACAACGGCCAGCCTCAACGGGTCAACTTCATCGGGAGGGAATCTTCGTACCACGGGAACACGCTCGGCGCTCTGGGCTTGGGGAATAATCCCTCGAGGCGGGCTGCGTTTGAGCCCTTGCTGGGGCAGCAGGTGTTTCACCACGTCAGTCGGTGCTGCTACGAAGTTGACGGGGGAGGACTGTCGGAAGAACGGTACGAGGATGGCCTTGTGAAGGAGCTGGAAGGGAAGATTGAGATGCTTGGTGGTGATACCGTGGCTGCTGTTATTGTCGAGCCGGTCTCGGGGGCGACGCTGGGCGCCGTACCGCCTACGAAGACGTACCTGTCTCGCGTGAGGCAGGTCTGCGACAGGTACGGCATCCTGCTCATCTTTGACGAAGTCATGTGCGGCATGGGACGCACGGGGAGCTACCACGCCTGGCAGTCCCTTGGCGGGGTAGCGCCGGATCTCCAGACCATCGGCAAGGGGCTCGGCGGGGGTTACATCCCCCTGTCTGCGCTCCTCCTGGGACACAAGGTGGTGCGCATGTTCGAGACGCACTCGAGCGGCGACGCCAAGTTTGTCAGCGGCCATACGTTCCAGGGCCACGTCCTAGCCTGCGCCTCTGCCCTCACGGTCCAGAAGATTATCGAGCGGGATGACCTCGTCCGGAGGGTTGCGCGGATGGGTCACATCCTAAGCGACCTCCTCCGGTCTAGTCTGCCGCGGGAGCTCATCTCTCATGGCGCTCACGTGCGCGGAAAGGGACTGTTTTGCGCCGTGGACTTTGGCGGCGCGGGGGCTGTCATGGGCGGTGCGCCGCTGGCCGCCGAGGTTGCCGAGGAGGCGTTTCGGAATGGCGTCGCGGTGTACACGTGCTCTCCTGTGTTTGACGCCGTGTTGTTCGCTCCGCCTTTCATCATCGAGGAGCATGAGTTGAAGGAGCTGGTGGACATATTTGCCAACTCCGTGAGGGTTGTTATTGGTTTGCGGAGAGAGCGCATGACGAGCTGGGAGTAACATCTACAGCATAAACAATATTTGATCCCAGTTTTGATTACGTATTAACCATCGAAAGTATGCGCTGTTCAATAGTTCCAATGGTGAAGTCGCGTTGTATCTGTTCTATGAGGACTATTTTCACACATGCCGCCCCCCCCCCCGCCCCCCCTGAGAAGAAGGAAAGTCAACATGTCCGCATCTCTGTTCTTTCCTTCTCTAGACTTGTCAATCTTGTCTGTAGAGAGACCTTATTCTGGAACGACCCCGCTTCCACCTGGTCGAGAAGGGGATTTCTCGGAAAAAGGATATCGCTTCAGCTTATATACATGATTTTTCCTAGGAAACCCCTAAAATGTGTGCCAGCGGACACTATATTATCCCCTCGATCATGCCCTGGAGGACTCTTCTCGAATAATCACGAATGGTTATAGGGGTCACGATACGAATATTCCATCCGACGTTCCAAGTAGCATGGTTGGAGGGAGATGTGAAAATAGGAAGCAGCAGAGCTGAGCTACCCAATTTCAACGTTTCTTGTCTCTGTTGCAACACTCGAGCAAGGCCAAGTAAGGGCCTTTCTGTCTATTGCTTGCTGTAGGTATGCCAGCCGTCCTGCATTAAGCGTGGGAATTCAGCTGTGCGGAAACAATGTGGCTTGCGTCGAGTCAAGCGTAGGAATAGTAAATGAACTTTGGCCAGCCCAAGCACAATATTGCTAGGTCAGTCAGTGCAGTGTTCCCAGTCCACTGGCACGTCATAAAAGGTACAAATCTACGTCCATCGTCATGTTCACCACATCAATCAAAGGAGAGCTGATTACCATTTTACCACTTCAATTGAGCACCAAGATATAAAACGATTTCTTCAACTGCACAATAATTTGTATTTTTCAAGACACAAAAAATAATAATATATCAATAATCCATATCGAGATGAAAGTAGAACCGAAATCGCACCAAAAAAGAATCCTCCAGTAGCCATTACGCCTAAACCAATTCCCTCCTTTCCTTTGTAATATACAAGGGGCCATCTCGGGCCCGAAAGCCAAAGCCAAAGCTAGGGCATCTGTAGAAGATCAATCGCAACATTAGAAACCAGCTCCGGCTAATTCCCTTCTTTATAGCATGATAGCGGCGACCAGGCCGACGAGGCCGGCGGCGGCACTGCCTACAAGCTTGCCAGCACCAGCCATGACGGGAGGAGGGGTGGGTAGAGGCTCGGGAGTTCTGATCGGGGTGGGGGTCGGGGTGGACGCGGGGGTGTGCGCGGGGGTGGGGGTAGGCACAGTAGGAGTCAGAGGAGGGCAGTGGTCGGGGCAGAATGGCAGAGGGCATCCCTCAGGGGGACAGCCGGGGCAGCCTTCGAGAGGGCAGGGAGCGCAGACCCCGGGGACGCACTCGGGGGGGCAGTTCTCGCCGGGGCAGATGATCTCAACGATTTCTTCTCCCTCCTCGATGATCTCCTCGCAACCCTCAGGGGGGCAGACTTCGGGGTGCTGGTGGCTAGGGCAGTCGACGACTTCGGGGCCGCAGTCAATGACGATGACGGTCTCGTGGACAATCTCGGTGACGACCTCTTCCTCATCGCAAGGCTCAGAGCAGTGCTCGCCCTCGCAAACAACAGGACAATCCTCTCCCTCACATACAATAGGGCAGTGGTCACCCTCACAAACAACGGGGCAGTCATTGCCCTCACAGGGTTCAATAACCGGGCAATCCTCACCCTCGCAGGGGCAGTCCTCGCCCACACAAGGGCAGTCATCGCCCACACAGGGGTCGATAACAGGACAGTCCTCTCCAACACAAGGGCAGTCCTCTCCCTCACAGGGGCAATCCTCTCCCTCACAGGGGCAATCCTCTCCCACACAGGGGCAGTCTTCGCCCACACAGGGGTCGATAACAGGACAGTCCTCTCCCTCACAGGGGCAATCCTCTCCCACACAGGGGCAGTCATCGCCCACACAGGGGTCGATAACAGGGCAGTCCTCTCCCGCACAAGGGCAGTCATCGCCCACACAAGGGTCAGTAATGGGGCAGTCCTCTCCCACACAGGGCTGGTCGCAATAGTCGCCGTAGCAAGGCTCAAAGAGGCACCAGTCATGATAGCAAGGGTAGTCAAAAGTTGGAGCCGCGGCAGCGACAGAGGCGACAGCCAGGACAACGATTTTCTTGAGAGACATTTTTGCCGTTGTATTGACAATGTTCGAATGAGTGGACTGAAGTTGGTTGAAAGCGTGCAGCAAACTGTAAAGAGGGACTGAAAGTTGGTATTGCAGTTGTCGCTGGTGCTGCTGTGTTAGTAGCTCCTGTGGGTTGGCGATGGGATGATCGAGAGGTAGTCCATTACGAAGAGAAGATCAACTGATTTATAATGGAAGAATCACGAAATGATTCACCTTCTTTTGTTTACTTCAAAACAAAATCACTAGACATTTCCCATGAAAATCAATATTTTCATGCCTTGGACCAGAACGCGGTATGGAATACGCGCATACAACTGCGTAAAACAGTCTTGCCGTGAAATGCGGATGATGCACCCAATGAGACAGAAGTGAAGGGAGGTGCATCATCCGGGTAGGTTTCTTTTTTCCATTGGGCGGGATGATCCAGAAACTGCGGCCGACGAAGCCGGAAATAGTGAGAGCGCTGCGCCTGGCGGGGAGCATTCCTTGATGAAGGTATGTACGAGCGAGACATGAGGGACGCGTCCAGAAGAGCCGAGTCAAGCAATACTAAGCATAATAGTCCATGCTTCTCCAACCTTGCTGATGTTTGGTCATCCATCTTGCAATATCAATATCAGCATTTGCGGTTGAGCCATGTCCATGTTATTTACCTTGCCGTTACATCAGACTGACGCATCACAATGCCAATCCTTTCCGGGTTTTGCTTATCCTTGCGTATGTATCAGATTAGATCACGATCGAAGAGTCGCCAAGAGAGGAAGAAGTACGGAGTACAGGCGATGATCCGAAAAACAAAAAAAAAAAGTGTCGGGCAAACAATGGTGATGGCCACTTTGGAATTTGTCTGTATTCATTCATTCATAATAATGGGTGCTGCCTTTCCTTTTTGAAAAGAGCTATTTTGAGGCTTAATGGCGTGCATATGCAGCCTTGTGGCAGCATAACCTCTTGAGGCAGTAACCGCCCACTTCGCTCAATCGTAGCTTCCTTGTTTGTTTATGGAGTGGGAAAACCCCAACTTGATGTCATGGGGGACAAGGAAGTCGCGTCCCACCACAGCGGACGGACGCGACTCCCCTGCAGCCATGACGCGCCCTAACAAGTTAGCAAGTCAGCAAATCACCCCAAACCAAATAAACGGGAACGTCTTCAGCTTTAAAGCGACGACTTTAAAAACTTCAATTCCATCAGCCTTGTTTTATTTTGCACCAGGCAGACTGTCTATTTCATTTCAAACTCAAAGCCATTCTAATTACTATCCATCAAATCAAATATTCTTACCAACCTCCACAAGCACTCAACCACGATGCCTCTTTACAAAGGCCCGCTCCTCCAGATGAGCTGTGGAGAGGACGCGCTCGATGAATTCCTCGGCATCGCCAGCCGACAGGCCGACGAGGAAAAGGAGAATGCCACGCCCGCCAGTGACTCGTCCGCCTCCCCTCCGATGTCTCATCCAGCGCCGGCTAAGCCTGCTAAGAAGCCCGCTGCGAGCCGCAAGCGCCAGTCGGATGCTGCCAATGATGACGGCGAGGATATCAAGAACATCATGTTCCCTCCTGACATGGAGGAAATTGATGACGCAGACCCTCGGATTGTGAATGCGGAAGAGGAGACTTGCAATGCGATCCGTCGCAAGATCCGCAACTGGATCGATTCTGGGGCGATGAAGGTTGGCGAGTTTCAGAAGGAGCTTGGTGTTAGCCAGAGGGCATACTACTCGTTCATGAACCACACAAAACCTGGGACGGCCATTTGACCGACACCTACATCAAGGCCATGATCTTCTTCAAGAAGCGCGAGCTGCTAGGCCTGCCTCTGCAGGTGCCCAATGCTAAGAAGCCCAAGACCGCCGCTACCGTTGCAGAGGGCACCAAGGCCAGCGCGCAGGATCAGCTGCTTGACACGGGTGGTGTGAAGCTGCCCGGCGAGGACGTCGGCAAAGTCCCCGTATTCGACCTCCCGAGTGACATTCGCACAAAGATGCACGCCTTGTTCAAGAAGGGCGTCACTCAGTCCGCCTTTGCCCGCAAGCTCTCCGAGTTGATGCCCGAAGGCAAAGGAGGCGTCTCCAATTTCGTCCTGAAGAACTTTCTTAATCAAAAGCACAAGAAGGACGGCAGCGACAGCGCCGCCTACTACGCCGGGTATGTATTCTTCGAGAAGCAGCGCATCAAGGACGGAAAGGCCAAGACCAAGACCCGCCAGGAGATTGAGAGGCTCATGGTCCCCAAGGCGTGCGAACGGACATTGGCAAGAGTACCTCATTTACATGCCTACCGGGTGAGCGGCCTTATTACGACAAATGGGGGGTTATGCACTTCCGTTGAGCTTGTATTACGTGTTTGGATCTAGAAAGGGTTTAATGAGCGGCAACGCTTTATTGTGATTATGTACTTGCATGTATCTTGTGTCTTTACTGTTAGGATATCTATAATTGTGTTGGTATGCGGGTGCTGGGTTTTAATCTATAATTTCTACAAAGCCATGTCAATCTATCATGACCATGTATCTAATATGTCCATCATTCTCACGCAACATGTTTACCTGCTTCAAGCAACTCTTGCTTAAGCCATCGTCTCCACCCCTCGTCCGCCAGGATGGACCTCACTCTCCCTTCCAGCCAGTCGGTGTTCCCCCAGAAGCCCCAGCTGGCCTGGAACCTGCACCAGTCGACCAGCGCAGTCTCCCAATGTCTCACAAAGTCTCCCCAGGGGTACTCGCCCTCGCTCAAGCCCTCCAGCAGCTTCGAGCGGTACCTCTCCAGCAGAGCCCTTTCTCCGTCGCCCATGTGTATGTGCTCTTCTTCCTCATCGGCCGACGACAGAAGCCGAAGAGGGACGGAGCACGTGAACAGCTTTGCCAGGTCGCACGCGCCCAACCCCAACCCGACGTACTGGAAATCGTAAAAGGCGACCCTATCACCTGATTTCGTGGTGAAGAGGTTCTCGGACTTGACGTCGCCGTGGATGTACGACTCGGCCGGCCTTCCCCGCGGGGTGAGGACCTTTGCCGCGGCCTCGGCGATGCTCAGCCCGTCGAGCTCGGCGACGGGATCGGTGAATGCGGATGACCACTCCGAGTCCTCGT
Source organism: Trichothecium sympodiale (assembly GCA_003012115.1). Lineage (NCBI taxonomy): Eukaryota > Fungi > Ascomycota > Sordariomycetes > Hypocreales > Trichothecium > Trichothecium sympodiale. Next base: position 36,879 of record PXOB01000012.1, on the reverse strand, counting down.
CTCGTCGCAGGGACGCGTACTCTGTGCGGCGCGTGGAGAGGTAGGTGTAGCCTCCGTTGAGCCAAGCTCTTGTCCCTCCCTCGCCTGCGCCCGCGCCACTACGACGTCTCTTCCCCTCATCGAGCGGCGGGAGCAGGAAATGGGACAACTCGTTGTGGTTATACCACTTTTTTGATTCCGCGTGAAAGCTCGCCAGCCAGTCTAGCGCGGCGTATGCTTGGTTCTCGGCCAAGACGTCTCGCTTCCCGCCGGCGACGGGGAACTCGACCCTCAGATCCTCCATGACCATGGCCACCACGCCTTCCAGCCCCGGCTCCTCATCCCCTTTTGTAGAAGCGAGACATTTTGCCACGGCAATCTTGTCCCTCGGTAGCCGGGGCGCGAGGTGGGAGTAAAAGTACTGCTCCACCTCGTAGCTGAGCATCTTTCTCAGGTGGCCCTCGTCCTCCTCGTCCTGCCCGGCGGCTGATTTGGGCGGGGAGATGAGCTTTAGGATGAGCGGTATAGTCGTCGTAGTTGGTTCTGCCGTGGTGGACTGCGCTTGAAGGGCGCAGATGTGGCCGTAGCCTGCCCAGAGGGTTTGCAGGACCGTGATGGATTTGACGGTGAGGTTGAGAGGTGCGAGGAGCCGGGACGCGACCTCGGTTGGCGTGGGGGACATTTCGCCGGCTGGGGATGGTGCTGGATGGCTGAGGAAGTGAGAGAGTGTGAGGGCTGTTGCTAGAATGATGAGGGTGGTTGTTATATATTGTTGCATGACTTTAAATGACCTTGTAGTGAAAAGCGTGCAGTCATGATGATTTGGTGGGGCTTGACCGTACAAGGTGAGTCTCGATGAGGGGCAATTGAAGATCTCATGTAGAATAATGAGTTTGTCAAGATAGCATTCAACGAAACGTACCCATTGGACAGCAGTAAAATAATTATAGGGGCAAGCTTTAATGTGCAATGCAAATCATATACTTTTTCTATTTTACAACACTGAGGATTATCAGAAATCTACCAAACTTTGTGAATTCAAGTTCAACTCCAGGGTAAGATGTATCCGGACTGACGATCGCCCAATGTCAAGGCCAAGTTTCATTGGTTCCTCAAGACGAGAGACAACATCTTTCGGAGGATTTACCGACCAATGAGATAGGTCCCTGACCGACAATTGCTGCCCTTGTGTCGCGTGACCAATCCAGTCGATCATGATCCCTTTACGGAGCCTCCCCTCCCTCCCCAGAAGACGTGGCACTTTGCAGGAATGCCGATAATAAGTTGTGGGGGAGCATCAGAAGTTCATCGTGCAGATGGAATGAAGATGGGGAAGAAGAAACAAGATTTGATTATTGCTTTTTTATGACGGTTGAGGCAAAGTATACTGCACTATTTTTCCAATTTACGTACGCAAGAATATGGGCTGATCTGTCGTATAGGAAAAAGTACTAATGGGCCCTCGCTATTGAGTTTTATGTGCAGACACACCTAACAATCCGAGAACTCGATCGTCACTTTCTTGGAAAGTGCATCCCTGGGTTTCCCCCACCCCCACCTCCTTCACATGCATGCCATACGTAACGACTGTAGACCGATTGCAGGAATCGGGGACGATTACGCGAGTTTAACAAAAGTGCAAATATATATATTACATATAGAAGTTTAGCATACAAATGTACAAGAACCACAACATCTCACCACTCTGATCAAACACATTCCAAGACAACATGGCGACCTCATTCACCACTCTCCCCATCATCGACCTCTCACCGCTTCAAGGTGCCTCCTTCTCACCCCCATCCCAGGAGGTCCGGAGGCTGGCCGCGCAGCTCCACGACGTCTTCGCGACCAGCGGCTTCGCCTACCTCACGAACCTGCCCCTGTCCCTCTCCCACGATGAAGTCTTTGGACTCAGCAGGCAGTTCTTCTCCCTGCCGGCCGACGAGAAGATGAGGATTGCCAAGCGCACCTTTGTCAAGGAGAATCAAAACACATATCGCGGGTCTGTTTAGCCCGTTTGATGCAAAGTAAATTCGAAATCCGGACAACTCAGACTCACTAGAGCAGATACTTCCCCATCCAGCCCCTCAAGGCGAACGACAACCTGAAGGAGGGATTCGAGATTGGCTCCGGAAAGGTAAAGACCAAGGCAGGTGCTGGTGTTGGTGTCGGTAGCGCGTTCAACATGTACGAGGGCAACGTGTGGCCTTTGGGGTCAGCAGGGTTCCCGGCCGCGTCCCGTCGGCGGCTGACGCAATTCTACGCCGAGCTGCAGTCCCTGTCGGCCAAGCTGCTGAAGCTGCTGGCCGTTTCTCTGGGCAAGGACGCGGACTGCTTTGACAGCTGGCTCGACGACTCGCTCAGCACACTGCGGCTCCTGCACTACCCGCCCAGCTCGACCGCCGCGTACGACGACGACGGCTCCTCCATCTCTTCCGGCGAGACCTTTTCGACCGGGGACATGTCCGCGCCGTCGGAGCCCCCCGTCGATGCCGAGGGCGGCGTGCCGGACGACGTAAAAGTCAAGCTCAGCTGCACCCCCCACACGGACTCTGGCATCCTCACCCTGCTGCACCAGGACCCGACGGGCGGGCTCGAGGTGCGCAACTCGGACGGCCTATGGGTGCCCGCCCCGTATGTCCCCGGATCCGTCGTCGTCAACATCGGGGACCTGATGGCCAGGGTCTCGGGGGCCAGGTTCGTGGCGACGATGCACCGCGTGCGTGCCCCGCCGCCGGGCGCCGCGAGCGGCAGATTCAGCGTGCCCTTCTTCTTCGAGCCTGGGGAGGACTGCCTGGTCAGGACTCTGGACGGGGAGGCTGTGAGGTACGGGGAGCATGTCCGGGCCAAGATGGCTACGTGGGTAGAGTTTCAGGATGTGTAGGTTTGATGGTTTGGTCTGAGCGTGTTTTCAATACAAATTTGCATACCGAACTCCGGCAACTATACTTGTCGACTGCACATATGATGACGCCAGAAATCTCCCTTCCATGGACTATCATAAAATATGAATGTTTGCGCCAGCTGGTATAGTATCGGCTCGTCACTGGTGGAGATGAGACTTTTTCATTTTCATTTTTCATTTTTGAAATCTTTTTTCACGTGGCAATGGTGGCGACTTGAAGATAGGGGGTAATACATCGGTGCTATACCGATGGATGAGAGATGAAGAGCTTTGAGTTGATCTCGGTTGTTGTGAGGAGAAAGACATCAAAAAAACCTTGATGAAGTATAGTATTTTGATAACATGCAACTTTTCCACTTGAAAGAATGAAGTCTTGTGCTTTCCTCGCTGTCGCTGCAATGGCCAGCTTAGCAGGAGTCACAGCTCAACGATAGAACGAGAATTGGAAAAAAAAAAGAAAAAGAAGAAAAGAAAAAAATATTAGTAATGATGGGAAAGTCACAAGCAGCGTATCTCTAAACAAGGGAAAACAAAAGGCAACGACTCTATCGACCCCCCTCCACGCTTCGCCGAGAGACATGTTCTCATCCCCGAGTTCCCAGACCAGGACTTCCCGAAGCCTACACAGTCAAACTGAGAACGGAATCTGCCCTCGACAAGCGGCGAGACGTCGTCGTACGTCCAACTTCTTGACTAGCTAAAACGCATGACTCCAGAGTCCTGCTAAAGAGTTTTGCCGACGTTTTTTTTCTCTGCCGCTGCTGCATCTTTCGCTCAGCCTATTGAGCTGGCGCCCATGTATGTTGGCATCACCGAGTGCATTAATTCCGCGGCCATTGGATCCATCTTCTTCACCCTATGGGCGTGATGCGGCTTCTAGAAAGATATGTCAACATTAACACCAAAAAACATTTATAGATGGATAGTCTTGAAGCTGCACAAAAACCCGAGATTGACAACTTTTTGCCAGCTCAGCGTTACATCGAGACTTTTCACCACCGTCATGATGGAAAGGTCCCTCCGCGCCACCTCGCAGATCTTTTCCTCCTCTTCTGCCGAAAAAAGCTAAATGCCATCAAGGTTTCTCGGCCCCTTGAACCTTGCTCATTGTTGGGTTGTAGATGAAACCCCGCGTTCACACCATGAGGCGAGATAAGGTTTTTTGTTGTATAGAACCATGTTGTTGGGCCGCGTGGGAAATGGTTTTTAGATTGGCGGGAGTTGAATAAGATCGTCGGGCTATTCATTTGCCATGTTTTTGCCATGTAGTGGCTGTTGGATGCTGGTCCCTGTACTGATATGTCTTTCTCAGCATGTCCTCAATATTACAGCTAGTGATAGGGACAACTCGTTAGTGTCTTGCATACATTCATTACTGACCTCAGTGATGTGATGAATATCCAACACTGATCGAGAATATTTCCCTCGTCATCTTTGCCTCCCACCCCCATGCTCATGTGAATTCTTCCCCTCCTCCCCCGCAAAAGGTCATGGGCACGAGGATGATGACCAGGGTGTGATACCCCGCAACCCAAAATTCGCTCCGAGCGATCGCCGCCCCTTTTTTTTCTCGGTGCGGGGGAGGCTTCCAGTGGGGGGGGGGGGGGGGGTCTCGTAGCCAGACACATTTGACACCATCATTGGATCAGCTACGAGTTGGTTCTCCCAGCATTTTCTTCCTTTTTTTTTCTTCTCCATGATGGGTTACATTACTTGAATGAACAAATCCACATGCGCTGCCACCTGCCTGCAACGGAGTTGGTGCTTTCACAATCTATTGTCTTTTTTTTCTTTGGTGTGCTTTGCTTTGGATTTGTAATGGGCTTGGCTCGGTTGAATTGCATACACGAAAGGGTGATCGACATTGCCCGCTTGTTGAGAAGGGAGAAGGGGGGGGGGGGGGGGTTTCCACCAGGGATGTCGGTAGATAATAAACCAGTAATGTTATGCCCTCATTTGTTCCCAACTGTCGGTGTATAAAAAAGATGTCTCTTTTTTTTTTTACTTTCCATAAAACTCAAATCCCTACACTCTATAATATTCCCACTCTACTTCACCTTGCTCGCCCTCAGCAACTAGTTTTTGTCCTTGGCTTGCTCCTTGGCTTTTGTTTCGTGACGTATAATTATGAAGTCGGCTGGCACCACCACCACACCAGTCCTGGCCTTGGGCTTGGCGCTCACGGCGTGTGCTCACCCGAGCATCGTGAGGAGAGCCGAGCACGCGCCCGATGCCGAAAAGGCGGCTGCCGTGGCGGATGTCTTTGGCACCGCGTGGGCGGGTTACTATGATCACGCTTTCCCCAATGATACTCTGCGTCCCATTTCCAATATTGGACAAAATGACAGGTGAGGACCGTCACATGGCGCTCTATGCAATATGAGAAAGATGGTCTAACTCGTGGGTTGCAGAAATGCCTGGGGCGTGACGCCGGTTGACGCCCTCAGCACGGCAATCATCATGGGCAAGAAAGACATCGTGAATGAGATATTGGACTTTATTCCTACCATTGATTTCACCACGACGCGGGAGGTTGAGAGCGAGATTTCGGTGTTTGAGACCAACATTCGATACATCGGGGGACTCATATCCGGTGAGCACATTGCACTGCTTGTCAAGACCAGAAAGCTAACGACTTGCAAGCATACGAACTACTAAAGGGACCCTACAAGTCCCTCGTGTCAGATGAGCAAAAAGTAAAGACGCTCCTCGACCAGGTGACGACCCTGGCAGACACCATCAGCTTCGCCTTCGACACGCCCAGCGGCATCCCCGACCCGACCGTCATCCTCAACCCGTCCCCCCGCCTCAAGGGCTCCTCCAGCAACGGCATCGCCGGCTGCGGCACCCTCGTCCTCGAGTGGACCCGCCTGAGCGACATCACGGGCAACGAGACCTACGCCGAGCTCGCGCAGAGGGCCGAGGGACACCTCCTCGAGCCCAGGGGCCAGCCCGAGGCGTTCCCCGGGCTCGTGGGCGAGAGCGTCAGCCTCGAGACGGGAGAGTTCCTCGACAGGAGGGGAGGGTGGAACGCGGGCACGGACAGCTTTTACGAGTATCTCATCAAGATGTACCTGTACGATCCGGAGGGGTTCGACTTTTACAAGGAGAGGTGGGTTCTCGCTGCGGATTCGAGCATTGAGCATCTTGCTTCTCATCCTAGCACGAGGGAGGATCTGACTTTTTTGCTGGAATTTGACGGGCCGACGCTGACTGCCAGGTCCGGTCACTGTAAGTCAACCATTGCCTGTTTCCTTCCACCACATGCATCGTCATTAACGTAGGAAATGTTAGTGGCCAGCTTCGCAGGCGGCAACTTCATCCTAGGAGGCGTCCTCCTCGACTCGCAAAAATACATCGACTTTGGTGTACGACTAGCCGAATCCTACTTTTCGACCTACTCTACACCTGCAGGCATCGGCCCCGAAGGCTTCAGCTGGATCGACGCCAACCTCACCGACAACTCCTCCCCGCCCGAAGACCAGGCCGGATTCTACGACCAGGAGGGCTTCTGGTCCACGACGCCGTACTACATCCTCCGCCCCGAGACCATGGAGTCCCTGTACTACGCCTACCGCGTCACGGGCGACGCCAGTTTCCAGCGTCGCGGATGGGAGGCCTTCCAGCGCATCAGGGACGCCTGCCGCGCGGGGAGCGGCTACTCGGGGCTGAGGGACGTGACGAAGCCCGACGGCGGGGAGTTTGACGACTTCATGGAGAGTTTTTTCCTCGCCGAGACGCTCAAGTATGCTTATTTGCTGTTTGCTGACGAGTCGGAGGTGCAGTTCAAGGTTGGGGAGCCGAATCGGTGGGTTTACAACACCGAGGCTCACCCTATTCGCGTTCGGTAAAATGTCATTATTGAACAGGAAATGTGTGTGTAGAATACTTCCGTAGTACATATGAAGTGATTTTTACAATGAAGTGGGGTTCGAAGAGGAAAAAAGGGTTCCCCTTGTTTTGAAAATAGTACCTACAGAGTACTCCGTAGTTGTACTGGGGAAGAGTTTTAACGCCTGCAGAAAATACGAAATGCAAGGAAACTGTTGTGATTCATTTTTCCTTGACCATGTTTCACGTCTAAATAAAATTGCGCGAGTCTTCTCGGAACTACGACCGGCCGGCGTGTTACACATATGCGGAGACGAAAACCCAACTCGGGAATTCGGATGACAGCGACTGAGACGATGGATACAAGTAACTCGTCGGAAACAAAAAGTAGGTATGCAGTGCATCGAATGTGTTTTTTTTTTTTT
>PXOB01000012.1:0-29106 GCA_003012115.1 Trichothecium sympodiale | reverse complement strand
AAGGTACCGACCAACAAAGTAGGAAGATGGCATCTTGTCTCCATATTTCCGTTTCTTTTCCTCGGCTACCAATGAACCGTTGAGAATGATTTTTTGCGGGGACCGAAAACACACGAAAACAAGCTGGAATTTATTTACCCCCTAGATCTCGTGAGATATTGTCTGTTGTTGGCGAAATGTAACCCCGTAAAGTTGGAGAATGTCCACCCCAAAGAAGATCCCCCACGCTATCAATAAGTGTTTTTTATTTTCTTATTTTATCGGGAATGCATACCCCTGAAAGCCGCGCGGCTGAGCGTTTGTTATTCATAACACGACATCTGTACATACATCAGAGAGAGGGAAAAAAGAAAAAAAAAATTCTTGAAATGATGCATGCATGATTCGGCAAGGCGAGGCCGTTATCTGGTCCTCGTCCTGCCTATTTAGGCCTGAAGCACGGCACGAGGTCCCTGGTTGGGGTCTCCCGACCTTTGGTCAGTGATTCAGATCTCCCTTGGTGGATCTTATGACGCCCCATGTGCTCCGTATCTTGTATAAGTTGGAGAAGGAGGGTAGGAAAAAAAAGTAAAGTGAACCCAATGGCGTGCTAGTCTTGGAGTCTTGGAAGGTATCATGTCGATGGAGACGGGGAGGTAGGGGGGTGAGGATCTTCACGAGCTCCATTGGCGCTTGGGGAGGGGAGGGGGGGAATGTTGAAATAAGAAGTCCATTCCCCCCTTCCATTGCTGGACCCCCTTGGTTGTTTGTTTGCTTGTTCGTTATTGTGTGCAGACCTCTTATTCACTTGCAGTTTTCCTGGGTCGGCTCAATGCTTTTCAAGACCTACGTGGCTGGCCTCCTCGGCCTGGCTGGCGCCGCTGCGGCCGCCGACCTCTCCCCCGGCGCGCGGCACATGCTCGACAAGTCCATGTCGTGGATGGACTCCTACTACGACGAGGACTTTGGTTACCTGTTTGACTACGAGGCCAACGACGGGACGCACGAGACGCGCCACTCGGTCTGGTACGCGTGCGGCCTCCTGGCGCGCAACCAAGACGGCGACGTCGATCGGGCAGAGACCATCTTCCAAAACGTCATCAAGGCGCAGTACAAAGACCCAACAAAGGAATGGTAAGAAAAGAAGAGAGGATATGGGAAAAAGAAGAACGGAAAAGAGGGCTGACTGAATATAAAAGGTACGGCGGATACCAGCAGCAGCCAGAAGAACCGGTAGAGCCTCAGCCTCCGGTCGTCATCTACAGGTCCTGGGACCCCAACTGGCGGGGCTTCATCGGCACGGCGCTCATTGTAGCCATTGAGGAGTACTCGAACCTCCTCAGCTCCGGGACGAGGGATCTGATGATCGAGTCCATCTACAATGCGACTGTAGGAGATTCGTACCGCACCGGGAGCACCCAACCTGGCAAGGACAATCTGTTTCCTTCGTACAGCAACCCAGTAGGTTTTTTTTTCCCACTTGATCTTCATGACGTCTTTTTGCTGACATGTGAAAGGCCATCATGCGCGCATTCGCAGCTGGTTGGGCTGGCCGACGGCTCAAGGACGACAACATGACGCGCGACGGCGACGAGTACGCGCAAGAAATCATCGACCTCTTCAACGAGCACGACACGCTCTCCGAGTTCAACTCGCCGACGTACGCGGGCGTCTCGCTGTACGGCCTCAGCCTCTGGAGCACCTACCTCCCTTCCGACTCCATCATGGCGCAAAACGGCCCCCGCATGGCCATGGAGACGTGGAAGAGCGTCGCCCAGGTCTGGCACCCGAACCTGAGGAACATGGCCGGGCCCTGGGACCGCGCCTACGGGTACGACATGAACGAGTACATGTCCCTCATGGCGCTCTGGCTCTGGCCCATCCTCGGCCAGCGCGAGGCAGGGCTGGCCGAGCAGCCCGAGAAGATGCTGCACGTCGGCGACTACTGCTACGCGCCCATGATGGCCATCCTCGCGGGCGCGAACCGCAACGTCGCGCCCGGGGATGCGCTCGACGGGCTCAAGTCTTTCGACGGGGAGCGCACGTACAGGCCGTCGGCCTACTCGCCGCCGTACGACAACATCCAGCGGGACTACAGCTTCTGGCTCGACAGAGACATTTCCATCGGCGGCGTCACGTTTGATTCCAAGTTCGGCGGCGGCGCCGGTAAATCGCCCGAGGCTTTCAACCCTGCCGTCGTGCAGTGGGACACCGGACGTGAGGTGGGATGGATCAGGGTGAGTTTCTAGCTAGTCGTCCATCTAGATGAACAAAACTAACACCTTAATTAGCTCTGGACCACGCAGACTGCCCTCGAGGCAGAGGTCGAAAGCGGCAAGCTGACACTGCGCTACCCCAAGGGCGCCGCCGACTCGCAGTTCCGCTTCCTCGTCAGCACCTTTGCCGACAGGACGTCCGTCAAGGGCTGGGACGACCTGCCCGGGCTGAGCGTCAACGTGACTGGCGACGTGAACCCTCAGTACAGCGTCGCGCGCGCCAGCAGGCCGTCGCAGGGGTTCGACTACTGGAACTTTGTGTACAATGCGACCAGCGCGACGCCGACGATTGAGATGCGATTCAACGTCGAGTAGACGGGAGGAGAGTATAGGGAGGAGAAGAAGATAGTTGGGGGAGGGGAGTAGAGGGAAGAGGTCATGGGTTGATGACGTCCAGATTGATTCTCTGCACATATTTTTTATGCGTACCTTTTGAATATACCCGACATTTTTTCTTCATCATCTTCTTCTTTTTCATCCGGCCAATGTACGGAAAGGAAACCTTTGATGAATTATGACGGTGTGGGGTAATTGGAGTGGGATGATTTCAGCCAGCGGGGTTCATGGTGTATTAAGGCTTTCCCGAATGAGTCTTGCTAATCGCACTATAACCTTTTGCTATTCGCACTATAACCCACAATTCCCCCCACTTAGTAGCCCCGAGGACGGCTGCCCGATGTACTTTTGGTGGGATACAGTGCAAAATTTACCTAGCTGCTGTCGTGCTAACTACTAGCCCCATAGAATAACGGATTTAATTCAAGCAGCTTCCTTCAAGGTCAACAGCTTCCTTCGTCAATAGCTTCGTCAAGGTCAGCAGCTTCGTCAAGGTCAGCAGCTTCTTCAAGGTCCGGTCAACAGCTTCTTCAAGGTCCGGTCAACAGCTTCCTTCGTCAACAGCTTCCGTCAAGGCCAACAGCCTAGGTCGGACCCGACAAAGTGGTCAACTTCTCAAAAGCTTCAAATTTGACCTTTTTAGCTGTGCGAATAGCTTCATTTGACGACCTAAACGACTGATCTGGCGTCAGACACCTAGGGAACTTTCGGCCTGCTTGTATACTGTTTTTATAGTGTGCTCACACTGTAATTTCAGTAAGGGTACATTTGGCTGTTGTCTGTAGGTCGTTTTGGGGTTAGAATTGTGGGTTATAGTGCGAATAGCAAAAAGTCATAGTGCGATTAGCAAGACTCTCCCGAATTACTCCGTACAACCAATGCCATAGGGTAAGCAGCCGGTAGTTGATATGACTAATGAATACGAGAAGATCGTCTTGATCGCGTCCCGAGTTAAGCGGAGCGAATCGTGCCCGGCTTGGCAAAACCACATCAATGGAATTCATTCGAACTTTGCTCCGTCGTCAATACGAAGCCGTCTTCAAGTCTGTGCTCCCACTGACAGGCTGGCGAGTCAAGACTAGCATATCGGCTCGTTTCATGCCCGCTGGAAATTCCCACACATACGCTGGCACTCTGTCCATTGGCCAGCGACGAGCCGAGGCTGAAGCTGCAAATACGAGGGCGGTGTAAAGAAAGAGCTATCGAATTCATGCATCGATACTCCGTAATAGTAAGAAAACCATTTACTCCGTGCATACAACTAAAGTTGACAATGGCAGAGGGAAAGCTCGTAATAACCAACCCCTGAGTGTAAAAATAGCATCCAGGGCAACGAGCTATCGACGACGCTACAACGCACCGGACACGGAACTCGGAAACAAGTGAATCTCGTGACCGTTTTCCATGCCCCCCGGGGCATCACCGAGAAGCTGCGGCATGTTCACTCGGTAGAAGAAAATCAAGGGGTTTTCATTAAGACCCTGACGATCTTGGTCGGCCTGGCCGGCCATTTAGACGGAAATAAGCCGCCAGTCGTACAGCATCCACCCACACTATACTGCACGCTTATTTATGTCCGGTAACTATTAGTCGAGTAGCGCAGGGCTGTGCTCCGGCCTACGTTACTGAGTCTAGACGAGGTCTTTGACAATTTCTCGTATTCATGTCTTATAGCAGCACGAATGAGAGAAGCCGGCCGGTTTCGCTCCCGCTGAGCTGTGTCCTAGTCTGGGCATGCTGGGGCCTTTTACGGAGTCCATTACACGACGTTTGTTGCGGAGAATGGGGCTGACGGGTAACTCCCGGACCTGCAAGATCTGCTATGACGCGGTGGACGCACGATGTTGATCACGAAGCCTAGGAGGGTCGATCGATATATAACTTGAGAGAACTCCCAGTTGTCCAAGAGTTTTATTCCTCCCCTCATCCTCATCAACTCATCAACTCATTCACAACAAACAACAAACCTTCCAACCCTCTTCCACCACCTCCTTTTCAACCAACCACCACCAACTACAACCACCACCATGAAGGTCCCCGCCCTCTTCACCACCCTCCTGGCCGCCGTCGCCGCCCCCGCCTCGGCCGTCCCCGTTGCCGAGCCCGCCGCCGCTTCCCCGGCAGCCGGCGCCAAGGTCTTCGGTCTCATGTCCCTTCGCTCCGCCAGCCCCATCCACTTCGGCCAGGTCAGCGCCTTCAAGGGCAACTACTTCATTGGCCTGCCCGAGCAGCATGCCGTCTGCCAGGGCAAGGAGGACCACGCCCAATTCTACATCAAGGACGGCGAGCTGTACCTCTACACTCCCAAGAACAAGGCCGTCCAGAAGGCTTACGTTGACCGTTCCGGCATGGGTACGTTTCTCTCTCTCTCTCTTTCTTTTTCTCCTCTCTCCCTTTTCACGCCATTTCATGTCATTACAAATGCTAACAATTTTGTATAGGCCAGGGCAAGCTCGGTTACATCTCCGGCGACCAGTCTCCCCCCCGCAACGGCGAGCTCAAGGGCTGGAGCATCGACGCCAACAAAAACCTCAAGTTCGCCAACTCCAACGGCCTCATCGCCTGCCCCGGCAGCATCGAAGGCGCCTGGAGCATCTGGGTCTCGGCCGGCGTCGCCCAGCCCGGCGGCAACTCTGGCTGCCTCGGCTTCACCGCCATGACCGTCGACCTCGACAAGCCCGTCCAGTGCAGCTACAGCGTCTACACCTCTTATTAAATGCGGGTTTGTGGGCTTGCGGGCTTCTGCGAGGATTTGCTTGATTATATCATAATTAGCGAGCATATACTAGAACTATAATATTAGTAATTACACTTGTGTTTTTAGCTGAATCTGTAAATACTGACTCTCCCTCTTGCATCACGAAACAACCTTTGCGACGTTGGCTATCTATGTTCTAAAAGACACAAAATCCATCTAACGTGCAGATCACATTAATCCAGCCAAAGTATAGTTTGGTAATTTGCTGGTTTCAGTTTATTACTTTCCTGGTCCACCGTCGTGCGAAAACTAGACCTCAAGAAATAGTAACTTGTGGCTGTCAGTAGGCCAAACCGTTCGACTTGCACATGTCATCGTACAGGATGCGCGGTATATAGTCCGATCTAGAGGACAGTGCAAGTACATACGACCATACCCAGTAGAGAATACGGGNNAGAGAATACGGGATCCCGTCCGCTCTCCCATAGTCAAGCTGCTGAGGGGCTGATTAGTAGTTGGGTCGGTGACGACCAGCGAATACCGGCTGTTGTATGTTTTTTACTTTTTTATGCTCTTTTGCTATCTCCTATCATCAATAGACGCTGTAGATATAAAATTTAGCATATAATTTTATTTGTTCGCTAACACTAATGACGATTTTTTATATCGCCCTAGTTCTATGTTTTAGAGCTAGCTTACTGGGCGTGATGTAGATTTTAATACTCAATTCTCACTGCGGGGCGGGATTTCTCCTCGATTAAAACAACAATGAGTGTCACTACAATGGTTCGACGAGTGCTCAGAATTTTACATCTCTAGCTCCTGACAAAAACAGGCATCTTCTCCAACGGAGTCTCCACCTCGACCTCTTGACCTCCCTCCCAAGTTCTGTCATCACCCGCGTAGTACGACTTCCACGTAGCGCCCTTTGGCAAATACACCTTGATAGCCTTCTTGCCCGGCTCCATGACAGGGGCGACGAGGTACTTACTCCCGTACATGTACGTCTCCTCCTCCGCCCAAGCCCTCTGATCACCAGGAAACTCGTAAAAAAGCGTCCGCATGACCGGGCTGCCCCTGTCGTGCGCCTCCCTCATGAGCTGCCGGGTGTAATCCCTCAGGTCCTCCCGGACGTGCAAGTATTCTTCGCAAATGGCCAGGACCTCGTCGCCGTAGGACCAGACCTCGTTGGGTGCGCCGCTCCTGCACTCTGCGCCGCCCGTGGTGCCGTGCTGCGGCTGCCGGGGCTCGCGGTCGCCGTGGAGCCTCATGACGGGGCAAAAGGCGGCCCACTGGAACCAGCGGACGAGCAGCTCCCGGAAGGCCGGGTCTTTGGGGTCCCCGCCGTGGAAGCCGCCAATGTCGGTAGTCCACCAGGGAAGGCCGGAGATGCCCATGCTCAGGCCGGCAGACAGCTGGCTGCGGAACGAAGACCACGACGACGCGATGTCGCCCGACCACACCAGGGTGCCGTACCTCTGGCTTCCGGCCCAGGCGCACCGGAGCAGGTTGACGGGGTTCTCCTGTCCCTCGGCTACCATGCCGTCGTAGAAGGCCCGGGCGTACTCGAGCGGATACAGGTTCCCGATTGCGGCGTTGGAGCCCAGGTGGTACCGGTAGTTTTCAAAGTCGTACACCTTGTACTCGGGCTCGGCCTCGTCGAGCCAAAATGCCCTGACGCCCTTGTCGTAGTAGTTCTTCTTGGCCTTGGACCACAGGTAGCTGCGGGCCTCGGGGTTGGTCGGGTCGACGTGGATCGTGTTGCCTTGGAACGTCATGGCGATGCGGACGCCGCGCTCCGTCCGGATGAGGAAGCCCCTTTCTAGCATTTCCTTGTAGTTTTCCGATCTCGTGTCCACCGTTGGCCAGATGGACACCATGAGCTCAATGTTCATGTCTTTGAGTTCCTTGATCATGGCATCTACAAATGTCAGTACTCATGGAATGTGATACATAGCAGCCATAAAAGAAACTCACCAGGATCGGGCCAGTACGTCTCGTCAAACTTCCAATCCCCCTGCTTCGGCCAGTGGAAAAAGTCAACCACAATGAGGTCAATCGGCAGCTTGCGCCTCTTGTACTCCCTCGCCACGCCCAGCAGCTCCTCCTGCGTCTGGTACCTCAGCTTGCACTGCCAGAACCCGAGGCCGTACTCGGGCATCATGGGCACTTTACCAGTGGCGTCCGCGTAGGCCTCGACAATCTCGGCCGGGGAGTCGCCCGCAATGATCCAGTAGTCGAGGGACCGGGTGGACGTGGCCTCGAAGCTCATAACGTTCTTGCCCAGCACGGCGTTGCCCACCGAGGGGTTATTCCAGAGGAAGCCGTAGCCGCGCGACGAGAGCATAAAGGGGACGCTGGCCTGCGAGTTTCGGTGCGCGAGCTCCAGCTGCGAGCCCTTGACGTCCAGGTACGGCTGCTGGTACTGCCCCATGCCGAATATCTTCTCCGCCGAGTCCAGGCTCTCGAACCGGGCGACGAGCCGGTACGAGTCCGCCGAGCCCATCAGGGGCTTGAACTCCCTGGCCTCAATCTCCAGCGCGCTGGTCCGCGGGTCTCTGACGTCGCGCCTGTTGCGGGCAAACTCCTCCAGTATGACTTTCCCCTCGCTGTTGGAGATGGTGAGCAGGCCACGCTTGGTGACGCTGGCCCGGATCTTGCCGTTGGCGATCGTGGCCGGGGTCTCGCTGTCGGGAACTGATGCAGATATCTTTGCTTCCGACTTCTTCTTTGGTTCCAGCAGAGCCCAGTCCTCCGACGGCATCGAGGCGTTCTTGGTGGCACGCACGCGGAATGCGTTGGGCCCCCACGGCTCTATCCACAGCTCCTCGGCATCATACTTGAAGATGAGCCGGCCGTCCTTTTCGATGAACATGATGCTGCCAGCCCGCGACGATCGTGGCGTTGGTAAAAAAGAAATACAAAGAAAAGCCTGTACTACGAACTGTATACGTCGGGTTGGGCAGCAACGCACACGTATATATATATATGTACGACTCGGCTAACAATGGTCCGACAAGCCCCCTTTGCCATCCCCCGCATGTGGTCACATCGAGAGGGGTTGTAACCTTGGCGACAACGCCCTCCCGCGACATGGATGAAACCATGCAATGAGTGGTTACATGCCGGGGAGCGGATGAAGTGGCTGATGCCGGTTAAAGTCGCGATACCCACTCGACTCCGCATGCGGAGAGCGCAACGGTTGAACTGTTAGCCCACCTATCAGAAGCATGAGTTTTGACATTAGATGTTTCTAGTAAAGTTATGGTTAGCATGTGTGCGTCTTTGAGCAACTGTACATCTCATGTAGCAGTGTCTCATGCATCTCTTCTGGAACTCAACTTTGGCGAAATGGCCTCGGAGCTGCTCCGCTGTCGTGTGTTTGTGGCAGCATCAACTGATTTGAGATAGTCACCCCTATCCCTACCTACGCAGAGTGAAAGATATGTCTCAAAAAGAACATGATGTATTCAATGCATATTTCCCTGCCGCTGATCAGGAGCACATACCGTAAAGGCATGGGGTTCTATCGCTGTTGGATACTAAGCCTTGTATGCTTTTCTCTTGTAAAACCTCGCTTGCATCGACCATGCAACTATGCGTATGATGCGTATCCATAGTCATGAGGTGTCAAGCTATCCCTGGCCTGTGCATCTTTCAAAGCCGTCAGCAAACTCAAAAACGAGGGCGAGTTATCGGGATCGACCGCCTCCTTGAAGAGTAGACCCGCACAAGTACGAGACTTTGAAAAGGATTTCTAATCTTCGACTGGTAGTTGGCAAGCTATTTCGGCGACGGTGGTGTAAAGGAACGTGTCGCCATGAGGGAGAGGGCAACAATGCGACCGGGCAATAAGCACCTGCTGCCCGTAGTGTAGGGCGCGAAGGAGATTGACACGCTCAATGGCATCAAACAAGCCATTGAAACACTGAGCCTTGGCCTTTGCGATGTGCTCAGTCAACTTTTCCTCGTCGCCAAGATTGCGGATGCGTCCGACCTCTGATGCGCCCAAGAGACGGTCGAACGTCTTGTTCGCGTAGCGAAGGCCGAAGGTCGTTTTTGCAGAAACATGATCGGGGTAAATGGAGTATTTCACACCTATTTTCCCGTGGCGATCAGAAAGACAATCTACGTTCCCGGTTAGATAGTTTGCCGCGCCATGTCCTTGCGCCACATATCCAAATCATAACGTACCGGGCACAATAGCCAAGCCATGGAACCCCCCAACGAATCTTGAGACGTCCAAAACGTCCCCCCTGGCGTGATTTCTCATGTATTTTGCGAGTACAGGCAGCTTGGGGCAGTACAGCGCTTTATGGTAGGCCGGGTAGAGTTCAACGGCTGATGGTACGGGGTGCTCGACGAGATTAGCCAGAGAAAGCACCAGAATCCCCTTCAGAATCGGGTCCCCCTTGTGCCATGAGACAGTCTGCACAACGACGGGACGAATCCGGGTCGTTGAAGGTGCCGGAGGAACATTCGGCGGAGGAGAAGTGTCTAGATCCTGCGGAGGAGAAGTGTCTAGTTCTGGCGGAGGAGAAAGGCCCAGTGCAAGAAGAATTTGGGCAAGCGTTTCGGAATCATCATCTTTAGACACCATGATGACGCGTGCAGAATGAAAATAAATGATGATTTGATGAAACGAAAGATGCAAACTACGATGCAAGATATGCCAAAGTTGAAATTTGGCCGTCGTTGGGTGAAAAACGGACGATGAAAAGATTGGATTGATCTTTTATTCTTTTCCTTTTTCTTTTTTTGCTGTAGTACCCAATCTGTTGGCTGGATTGTGTGGCGGGCTGTGAGGAAGGTGCGCCTCAACTTTGAGAGAAGTAGCATTCGGTGAGTCGGCAATTGTTTCTCCTTCCTTGCGAGAAAATATGCAAGTCATTCGGAAGGAAGTGGGCGAACACAGCCTGCAAAGTATAAAGATTTTAACAACTTGGGCATGAACCGACCAAGATGATTGTCCAAAAAATACAAAGTTAAACCCCTATCTTCCCACCTAACTTGGCCATCGCGTCTTCTTTTAAATACCACGCTCACCTTGCTCACGTCACGCGGACTGCTGGTTCTCTGCGTACCGACACTGGCCCTGCGCCGTTTCAAGACGGCACAGAGACTTTGAGATGCTCCAACGTCTCTAGTAAATACCACGGGAGAGGGGCTTGTGAAAGAGAGGAAATGCATAGGCACTTTGCTAATGGCTTGCAGCTTACCAGTAGCAAGCATAAGTCGTAATTCTTCCTGGGAGGGGGGGGGGGTATATAAATGCGCAGGTATGACACCACTTGTGTATATTTGTGTAAATGTTCGCACAGGCCGAATGGCATCGTAGGAGGGAAAATAGTGCTTGGGCCATCATCTCATGAGCGACTTGTGATGATGATATTTGGGTGCTCCAAAAAACACCTGGTAATTATTGCGCAACCTCACAGAATGCTCTGGCAACTGCGTCCAGTTGGCAAAGGTTGCCACACCCATCTACGATATTTCATCATTCACCCTTCTTCGGTGTAGCATATGCATTCCCTTTTCATGATCCAAGCTCTATGCATTCGACTTTAAACTTCAACGCAGATTCATCTTGGAATCCCGCGTCTCTCACAGCGAAGCCATGGCCCCTAGTACTTTGAGCCGCCGTGAACATCGCGCCGCGCTGGTGCAAGACTTGAACGAAGGACAAAAGCCACTTCCTGCATTCCGCGTAATCACTTCGGCAAACGAGCTGGATCATGAAGGATTCATCCTGTGCTACAAGATCGTGGATAAGCTGGTCAAGACCGTTTCTCCGTCCTTTCAGGTCACTCCGGACATGATGGAGGCGTTCCTGTTTCGCGTCTTCCTCTGCTGGGATTCATTCTGCGATGTAGATCTTGCACCGTTGGACGAGATCTCTCCAGCGATTTCGTACAAGGGTTCGGGAATGGTCAACCGGCAAACGCCAGGTGCGAACAAATCAACAACGACGAAGCAAGCGGCAAATAACTAATGATATACCGCAGAAGGATCCTTCCAGACCATGCTGCACCACATCACCATCACCCCCGACCCAGCATCTCTGAAGCTCATGATTCCTGGTTCTCAAACGGATGACGATTCAGCAATCTCGGGAAGCTCGACTCGCCGTATCGTGCAAGAAGCATCTACCCACCTATCCATCTATACATACTCATCTGTCGAGAGTTTCATCCAATCTTTGATTTACGGTGCCGAGGCCATGATCATGTCCCTCAACGAGAAGAGAGCCGTGACATACGCACGGCTGGAGATACAGAATCCGTCCCAGTTGGATTGCGACCTGCCGGAAACGAAGTTCTTCGACCCCAAGAAGAGACTGGGCTGCCTTTGCATTCCCACAAACGGCGAATACAATGACCGTTTCCGGAGAGGGGAACTCACCAAATTCTGGGGTGATATTCCAGCGCAGAAGAAATAGGCTTAGGTCATTACGGCATTCACAGGCCCAGGCACCAGGATTGATAAGCGAGAAAAGGAGTAGAGCCATGGCAAAATCAAGATTCACGCACAAGAGGGCAGTTGGTAACCTTAGGTAGCAGCACGACAGACCAAAGCAATAGATCAAGCTGTTTATATTTTCCTTTGCAAGAATTCTTGCAATTGGGAAACTACATGTTACGCCTGCGTGCAGAGCAAAGCGTATGAATTATGCAGATGCCGCGGTTTTTGCTTGTAGGCGTCTTCGTTTGCGGACCCCCTGAGCCAATACTCGGTCAAAGATGTACGATTTTCCACTCAAACAACTAGATATGTGCATATAGATGTAGGTACACTTGATTTTCTTTCCTTCTAATATGGAAGAGGTTGAAAACCTGGTTTATTGTATTTAATAGATGAGTTTTCACATCAGTGTTCATAACATAGAGAATTTATGCTGAAAGTTTATCATGGTATTTAGTAAGGCCATGCTTCTTGATTAAGGCATGGACATAAAAACTTCAAATGAGGAATATTAGAATATTGTATAGCAGATGTGTTTAGGCTCGAGTTTAGGAATCTAGAAAAGATCTACGATATAATATGTCCTCTTCTTGGTGGCATATACTCAGTTCCCGCATTGAGAAATGCGCACATGTGGTTTGGGGAAAGACATCAAAGGTGACAACTACAACATAGAATCTCAATCACAAGAATTGGGAAACGTACTATTGGTGCAGGCGCAATTTATTCCTCAATAAAAGGCGATGCTGTAAGCACAGTATCTTGCTGTAGCATGTATATGCAACCCATCCCCGTCGCGTCGAGAAAAGAGCACCGGCACCCAATGCCATAATGTCCACCTTTCATTGGTCTCAACCCAGACCCCTTTAATGTTCCATCCACCAAGGCTGCATGACCTCTACATCAAGCACCTCATGGTCACATTCCCAAAAGTCCAGCCAGTCAAACACGGCGCGACGCTCCCAGATGATATCGACCGGATCTTTCGTAGACACGAACTCCGTCAACTGAGGACACTTCGCAAGAAGCGTGTCGATTGTGGCAAAAGAGTACGTCTTGGGAGGCGGGCGGCCCTGGCGCATGGCGTTGATTGCCTGTCGCACATATTTGATGGCTAGATGGGTGTTGTAATACTGGAGAGAAGATTCTACATCGTGAAGCAGGTCCTTCATTGCCTTGTCGTAGGCTAGCTGCCAAGTTCCAAGCTCTTCATCGCCACTGACTACGGAGATATAGCCCATGGTCTCGCCGATGGGCTTATCTTGTTCGTAGGGGGCGGCCTTGATTGAAACCTCCAGGCGGGCCCTGGTATTCAAGGTGACTTCGAGGTAAATTTCATCATCGCCTGGTATAAAGTAGACAGAACGTCAGCGGGCGCATATGCACGTGTAGGGAAAAGCTAAAGCAGATAGATGAACGAAGTCGAGGCTCATAGATGCGAGAAGGGTGATGTGTTTGTATTAGTATTTAGCACTTACTATCCAGGGCAACGGATACGCTCGGATTTTTGTCCCCACCAAACTGCCACGGGTATCTCACAATCGGGGGCAGCGGTTTTGGCTTGGACGTTGGGATCCAATCCTTGAAGGCAGACACCACCAGCCCATCGACCATTTCAGGCACAGGTAAAACGTCCACCCTAAGAGCGCTGCAGTAGGCTTCGGCGATGGAGAAGCATACCTGCAGCTCGCCGACGGTTGCGTCCGCCGGTCCGTGGATCTTGGGGCATAAGGTGTTTAGCTGGCTGCGACGATATGCCTCGGAGGCTGGGGTCTTGCACAGGTGCTCAAAGAAGAGAAGTCTTCCGCCTGGTAGAAGTACCGACGAAGAATGGATATGATCAAAGGGACTCTCGGAAAGAGGGTAGTCATCCATGGCGACGGGATGAGACGTCGGAAGCGCCAAGATGACTGGGTAAATGTGAAGTTGAATGGATAGAGGTGAAGATGGCGGGGTCAAGGCGAAGATTGGGAAGAAGTGTTTGGGCGTTGATGTCGATGAGGTAATCAACCCGCGTTGCTACTCGCCGAATATTAATAAGGGAGTTGTCAGGCAGCCAACGACTTTTTACTCGGCAACCACGAAATGGAGTCGGTAGGGCTATAGGGAATATCACTATTAAAATAATATATATATATTCCCGATTAATCTATAATTAAATATAATAAAAATCGAGCTCGATAAAAATTAAAGCTATTTATAAAAGAAAAAAAATAAGCTTTTTTTAATAAACTTAGCTTTTTTTATAATTTAATATATAGCTTAAGTTTATATAAGCTTTAGTTTAAAGCTAGATTTTTTTTATTTATATTAAATACTTATTATACTATATCTTACTTAAGTATAGCTTTAAAAAGTATATTATTATAATAATTAAAAGGTATATCTTTAAGGGCTTTAAAAAGCTATTTTAATTATTTAATTAAAAAATTAATTAAAAAGTTATAGCTACCTCGAGCTATAGCTCGAGGCTATTCTATATTAAGCTTTAAAAAGTCTTTAAATATAATTATAAACTCGAGATTTTTTAATAATATTTTTTTAATAATTATAAAAGTTATTAAAGCTATTAATAAAAGTATATATTTAAAAGCCTTTATAGTTTCTTATTTTTTAATATATTTAAATTTAGAAAAGTCTCGATAAATTAACCTTTTCTAATTAAGCTCGAGGTTAAGGGACCCCTTTAACTTACCTTTACCTTAAATAATAAATAATTCTAAGGGTATTTTAATTAATAAGATTTTTATTAATAAAGCTATTAAAGTTATCTTATTCTATAGCTAAAAGGTATTAAAATTAGTAATTTAAAAAGGTTTATATTTAATAAAGTAATAAAATATAAAGTAATAGTATAGTAGCTTAAAGGCTATTTAAATTATATAAAGCTATTTATTACTATAGTTATTTAAAGGTAGTAAAAGGATTTCTTTTTCTTTATTTTCTTTAATATAGCTATATTCCTTATAGATAACTTTAAAAGCCTATTTAAATACCTTTTCCTTAATTTCTTTAAATATAAGCTATTATATATAAATTATAATTTTATTTATCTTTATTTCTTTATATATTATAATATTAATAGCTTATACTTTCTAAAGCTTATTTAAGCTAATTAAAACTATATTAAAAGCTATATTTAATAAGTAAATAATTAATTTAAAGCTTCTATAAGTATTCTTAATAAAATAAAGTATTAAAAAGCTAAAGTATTAATATATATTAATTTAATACTTAATAAATTAATTAGATTAAAGCTATAATTATATTAATAATATATATTAAACTATTTTTAAAAGATAATTTCTATTTTTTAAATTAAAAAAATATATATTATATTCTTTATAATTTTATAATCTTATAAATCTATTCTAAATATTAAGAAATACCTTGAATTATTTATTTCTAATAGTTTATTTTTTATAGTTTTAAATAGCTATTAAAAATTATTATTTATATTTAGCTAAGATATTCTTATTAATATACTATTTATATAATAATATCTTTAAATATATAAAAAAACTATAATATGTAAAAAGTATAATAAGCTAGGTAAATATAAGAAGGTAGGTCTCTATTTATATAGTAACTAAAGCTTAAATTCTTTCTTAAATATAATTATTTATAGAAAACTCCTAGGGTATTTTTAATAAATCTACTATATAATCTTAAGTAATATAATAACTTAGGGTAGATTATAATTATCCCCCCCCTTTTTATAATATATCTTTATATTATCGCCTAATAGCTTATAGTATTATTATATTAATTATTAAAGTAGATATTAAATACCCTATAGTATTATATTTATTTATAAATACCTTTCGAATTTACCTTTCCTTCCTTTTCGGATTATTACTACTTATATTATTAATTTACTTAATCTTTTAAAAATTTTTCGATAGCTTTTCTTTCTCGATTATTAATAGCTAATTATAGCTATAGTAATATCTCTAAGAAAAAAAAAACATATAAGGGCTAATCTTCTTATACTTATACTTCCTCTATTGCTATTAAAACGCGAAAGCTTTAAATAAAAAGCTTTTAATAATTTAGCTAATCTTTTTATTACTTCTCGTTAAAGAAGAAATTATATTTCCTTTTTTACTTTTCGTAAAGAATAGCTTTTATAGAATATTAATATTCTTTCCTAAACTTATTTTATTTCTTTATTTAGCTAAGACTTAAATAAAGAAAAAAATATTACTTTTAATATATAAGCTTATATTATTTTTATTATTTTTCTTACTTTTTCTATATTTCCCTTCTACTTATTAAATAAATTAAAGAATCTTTTTTTTTTATTAGTTATATTTTATAATATAAATTATTTTTTTATTTCTTTTTACCTTATTATTAATAAATCTTTTTATATTATTATACTTAAGCATTAAATAGCTATATTTAAATATATATAAAGCGTTTTTAATTTTTTTAATTATTTTTAAAGTTTTAATACTAACTTTTTTTTAATACTAATATTTTCTTCTAATCTTTTCTTATTATATATTTCTTAAGGTTTTACTTTTAATATTAAGTAATTTACTTTTATTATTCCCTTTCTTATCCCTATAACTTTATTAAGTTTTAATCTTATTTTTATAATACTTTTAATTCTTATTCCTATATATATTTTTATCCTTATATATATTTTTATAAATATTCTTATTTTTATAAAATTATTTATAAATATTATTATTATTATTTTCTTTATAGACTTTACTTTTTATAATATTTTTAAATCTATATTTCTTTTAATAATATCTTATAATAAGCTTATTACTTTTTTTTAATTTTTATTTAAATAATTTATTTAAAATATTTAATATTATATATTATATTTTTAATTAATAATTTATACTTTTATAGAAAATTATTATATTTAATCTTATTTAAAAGAAATTCCTCGGGTAGTATATATTAATTCTATAGCTAAAGCTTATTATTTTTACTAATTAAAAAATAAAGCTTATATTCCTCCTATCTTTATAATAATAAGTAATTATAAAGATTTTAATATTTTTATTATTTAAATTATAACTATCTCTTATTTTTAATATATAAATACTAGCTTTATTCCTATCCTAAAAGTATAAGATAATATTAAAATATTATTATTCTTTTTTTTTTTAATATTTATTAACTTTTCGTAGCTATAGTTATATTTTTCTATAATAAATTCTAAAAAGTAAAGATTTCTTATAAGAAATTTTAATATATTAATAATATATATTATAAGTATATTATATTTAATTCTTTAAAGTATTATATTATTATAATTACTTAATATATTATTAAGTATTTTATTAGTATTATTACTCTCCCCTTTAATATTATATATATTCCTTTATATTCTTTTCCTTTTTTTTTATTAATTTTTATTTCTTAAGATATTATTTAATATAAAAAGTATACTACCTAATTAATATTTTATTTATAATTATCTAATAGTTAATATATTAATTAAAATATTATTATAAGCTTTTTTATTTATTATATTATTAATATTTTATTTAATTATAATATTATTAAAAAGTTCTTTAAAAATAAAAAAAATAAATACTTTAATTAAATAAGTTAAGTAATTAATAATTTTATCTTTATTACCTTTATATAATTATAATAAGTTATTATTAAAATCTCTTAAAATAATTTTTTTTATTTTTAATTTTTAATTTTAAATAATTTATTTTTAAGATTTAATAATTTCTTTTTTTATATTTTTTATAATCTTTTTCTTTTTTATATTAATTCCTTATAATTCTTTTAATTATACTTTTTTTTTAAGCTTTTTTAAACTCTTAAATAAATTATTATATATTACTTATATTTTTTTTTAATATTTATTAATTATATTCTAATAGCTAGCCTATTTACTTTATAAGGTAATATTTTTTCCTATAGAAGATTTTCTTAGCTTTAATTATTTTAATTTCTTATTTTTCTTTTTTAAATTAAATATAAAAAGTAATTTACTTAAATAGTCTTTTCTATTTTAAAGTTCTAATAAGCTAATATAAAATATATTATAAATATATAAATACTTTTCTAAGAATATAAAGTAATATATTTAAGAATTGATTTTCTAAAAAACCTTAAATAATCCTATATATCTTAAAGCTAATTTTTTCTTTTCCCTTTTTAATTTTAAATTCTTTATTAAAAAGCTTATAAAATCTTTTTATTTAAATTTAAATATTTAATATCTTTAATTATAATATTTTACTTATCTTTATACTATAGTTTCCTAATAGTTTTCTAAGTATTTCTTTATTTTAAATAGTTTTTATATTTTTATTTATATTTTTAATACTTTTTATTATTATTATTATTTTTAATATATAATTAAAAGTCTAGTTTATATTTTATTAATACTTTATTTAAGCTTATTTTAATTATTATATTCTTTATATTATTATATATAAATTATACTATATATAATAACTTTAGCTATAATATTTAATTTTTATTTATAAAGTATTTTAAATATTATTTTAATATTTAATTAATTTATTTTATCTATTTATTTATTTAAAAATAGAATATTATTAAAAATTAATATTTAATCTTTAATATATAGTATACTTTTAATTAAAACTTACTTATAAATACTAAGTTTTAATTTAAGATAATTCCCTTTAAGGTCTTATAAATAAATTCTATCTTATTATAAAATAATATAATAAAAGTTTTTATTTTTTTTATATATTTACTATAAAGAATAAAAAGTATTTTATATATTTATTTATAATAATTAATATATTATTTATTTCTTTTTCTTTTAAATATACTTCTAGTAATCTTATAATAAAGTCTATAATTAATTCTTCTATAAGTCTATTAGGTTTTCTTAAAAACTCTAACTTTCTATAAAGCTTATATTTTCTTATTATAATTCCTTAATATATTTAATAATCCCTTATATATTATTTAATATTTTTTTTTATTTACTTTTATTAAAACTTCCTTTTAAAAGAATCTAGTATTTTTTTTATTTTAAAATAATTAGCTAATAGGTTATTATAGTAAATATATAAAAGTTTTATATAAATTAATATTTCTTTTAAAATTATTACTTTCCCTTAGAATTTAATAAAACTTTTAATATTTTTAATTTAATTTTTATTATTATTATTCTTTATTATTTTAATATATTTTTATAGTTTATAATCTATTAATTATATTTTTTTAATAAGCTATAGAAATAATCTATTTAATAAATCTATATAAGTTAATTCTTTTAATATAATTTATTTTACTTTTTAAATCGAGATTTATTATTTATAATTAATAATATTTCTTATTTAATCTAAATCTTTTTAAAGATTTAATTATTTTATAATCTTATTCCCTTTTTAAATTAAAAGTATTTTACTTTTTAAAGATATTTTATCTTATTTAAGCTAAAAATTAACTTAAGCTTATTATACTTATAAAGATATTTTATTATATTAATCTATATTTTAATATATTCTTATTTTATTATATAACTTTAAGAATATTAGTTTATTTATTATAGGTTTTTCTTTAATATAATCTAGCTTTTTTAAAAATCTATTTATTAAATTATTTTTTTTAAACCTATACTTAATTATAAAATTATAAAAAGTAAAGTATATATACTACCTCGCTTATTTTTTATTTAACTTTTATTAATTTATAAAACTCTATAAGTTTCTATAACTTATTAAGACTTCTACTAGCTTTTTAATACTTTTAATATAATACTTTTAATATTTAAATAATTCTATAATAATTATTATTTTTTCATTTAATATTTTATAATTTAATTTAATTTTTTTAAATCTTTTTAATTAAAAAGCTATTAAATATTACTTTTTTTCTTTATTTAATTAAAATAAAATACTTACTATAGCGCGATTAAATATATTTATTTTTATTTAAATTAAAGCTTAAAGGTTATAATATATTAATAAAAAAGCTTTTTAAAAAGCTTTTATTAATATATAGAATATTATTTATTTTTTTTAATTTAAAATTATATTATTTAATTTCTTTTTATTTATAATTCCTTTTATACATTTATATAAAAGTCGAATTATCTTAAAGTAATTAATAATAAATTAATAATAAAAATTATAAAATCTTAAAAATACCTAGATCTTATAGTAAATAATTAATTCTTTTTATTTAAAGATTATCTTTATTTTTATAAAATCTATTTTAATATTTCTTATTAAGATAATAAATTTAAAAAATTCGATTTAATCTTTATAAAAACTATACTTTAAAGGCTTAATATATAGCTAGGCTATCTTTAAGTATTTAAAGATTTATTAAATATATTTTATATATAATTCTTTAATCTTAAAGAAAATTAAAATATTATTAAAGTATATAATATAGATTATATCTATAAAGTTATTTAATATTTAATTAATATAATTTTAAAAAGTTATAAATATATTAATAAATTTAAAAAATATAATTATATACTTAAAATAGCTATATAATATATAAAAAGTAATTTTTTACTTATTTCTTTTTTTAATATAAATCTTATAATAAGTATCCTTTATATATACTTTTATAAAATATTTAATAATTATTATTTAATTTATAATCTTTAAAATAAAAAGCAAAAGGTAATAATTCTTAATTATTACTTTATTTAATCCTTTATAATTAATATATAATTAGAAATTTTTATTTTTTTTAAATATAAATAAAATAAAAGCTATAATTAAGCTTTTAGATTCTTTAATCTAATTTAACTTTAGGTTATTATTAATATACTTTTTTAAAGTATATAATTTAATAAGTAATAGTAAATAAATAAGTCTATAAAGTAAGCTTTTATTTTCTTTAATATTAATTATATAATCTATAGCTTTATAATATAGGATTATTATAATATTATTTATATTAAATATATCTTTAAATTTATTAAGCTTATTAAAGATCTTTTTTAATATACCTTTATCGTTTTCTTTATTAGGAAGTAATATAAGTTCTTAAAATATAACTATAGTATAAATATATACCTAATTCTAATATTTCTTAAATATATTTTATAATTTATATAATTAAATTATATTTTAATTAATTTTAAATTACTATTCTTTTTTAATTATATTAAAATAAATTTAATATTTTTCTATTATAGTTATTAATAAAAAGATAAGGCTAATTATTTTAAAATTATTATAATATATATTAATATATAATTATATAAATTCTTTAATTATACTTTTTAAATTAATAATTTTAAATAAGACTTTTTAAATTCTTTAAGTCTATAGGTTACTTTAATTAATACCTATAAGAATAAATATTAAAATATTATTTTTCTTTAATTTATTTTCTTTTATAAACTTAATATTAATAAAACTAACTTTTATATTATTATTTAAATTAATAATAACTTTTTAAAGCTTTTTTTTCCTTTAGACCCTAGCTTTAATATAGATCTTAAGGGATACTTTAAATATAGAAATTAAAAAAAGGTTTTTTATTTTAATTTTTTCTTTTTTCTTTTAATTTTTATAAAAGTTTATTATATTTTTAATACTTATAGGTATTTATTCCTTAAGTAAAAATTACTTTAATAATAATAATATTTAATAAATTTACTATCCTTTCTTAAAGGGTTTTTAAAAATATAATTCCTTTCTCTTTATTATTTACTTTAATTTTAATATAATATTAATATTAATTAGAAATTACTTAATTTTTATTTCTTAATAATAAATAATCTAATATTTTAATAAATATTTACTTTTTTCTTTTTACTAGCCCTTATAGATTTTTAGAACCTTTTAGTTATTTATACTATTTTTATTTTTAATAATAAAAATATATATAAAAATATATATTATTAAAAGTTATTTTATAATTTAATATAAAATTAAAAAATATATTTATTTTTAAAGAATAAATAGAAATATTTCTTTAAAAAATTAAAATAATTATAGAATTCCCTTAGAGATTAACCTTTATATTAATATATATTATCTAATTATTTAATAATTATATAATAATAATTATTTATATTTTTTAGAAAAATTAAAGTTTATTTTTTAAAAAAGCTTTAATTATTTTTTTTTTCTTATTATTCTATATTTAAAAAGAAATCCTTAAAATATTAATCTTATTTTATATAGTATTTATATTTTATATAGTCTAAAGCTAAGAAAATCTTTTTTAAATCCTTTTTAAATTATTTATAATTTCCTTTAAATATATATTATAAATCGCTTTATTATTCTTTATATTTTTAATAATTAATTAATAATATAAATTCTAATATATTTTTAATTTTAACTTTACTATTATTATTATTATTTAAAGAATCTTAAAATTATTATTTATATATTAATAATATAATTTTAAGCTTAAAAAGCTATATTATTAGTTTTTAATATAATTTAATTTCTTATTATTAGAATTACTAAAGCTTTTATAATTTTATTATAATAATTCTTTATTTTTCTATTTCTTTTTTAAATTATATAATATTAATTACTTTATTTACTTATTTTTTATTTATTTAAAAGGTTTCTTTTTTAATAATTAAAATCTTTATTATAATATTTTCTTAAAGTCTTTCTTTAACTTACTTTAAGGGTTCTCTTTTAATTTATTAAAATTCTATTTTAGTCTAACTTAAAGGTTATATTTTAATATTTTCTAAAAATCTTATTATTATATTAACGTTTCGTCTCGTTTTCGCTATCTTATTTTAAATAGCTTATTTTATAAAAGCTTTAGAATTATAATATATAAAAAGTATAATAAGCTAGGTAGGTATAAAAAGGTAGGTTTTTATTTATATAGTAATTAAAGCTTAAGTTCTCTCTTAAGTATAACTACTCGTAGAGAACTCTTAGGGTATTCTTAGTAAATCTATTATATAATCCTAGGTAATATAATAACCTAGGGTATATTATAAAAACTATAACTTTTAATCGATTTAATTAATATAAGCTTATAATTAGTAAGAATAGTATTTAAAGTATTAATTCTTTTTTTCCTAATTATATTAATTAATTTTTTAAGTGCTTAAATATAGCTTAATTACTTTTTATTACTTAGAAAAATATATATAACAGTAAAGGTTTAAAACGTATTATTAATCCTATAAATATATAATATAAGTATATTAAACCTATTAATTTTATAAATATAGTTAAGTATAAAGATTTTATTATATTATTTTTATAACTTAAGATTATTATTAAAAGTAATAAAAAAGCTTAAAAGATAATTTATTATATTAATCTTATTATAATAAATACATTTATTAAAGCTAGTAAGTTAATTATATAAGTATTATAATAAATTATAGTTATTAAAGACCTTATTATAATATTACTTAATAAAGTTATATAAGTCCTTAATAATAATAAAAGCTTAGTTTAATCTAGATTATTTATTATAAAAGGCTTTAAAGACTTAAGTAATACGAAAGCTATAGTTATATAAGTTAATAATTAAAGCTTTATATTTTTTAATAAATATAGATTTCTATAATATAAAAGTAATAGCTATTATAAGCTTATAGCTATATTTATTAATTAAAGTTTAAAAGACTTAGCTATTTTTAATAATTAAAAATACTATATTAGCTTATTATAAATAATTAACTTTTTATAAGCTTATTCTTTATTTTTTATATAAAGGTATATCTTTAATATTTGCTTTTTATTTATAAATATTCCTTTTATAGTAGATTAAAAAAAGTTTTATTATATTATAAGCTATTAAATAACTAATTTAAGTATATAAAGTAAAGCTAGCTTTTACTATAGCTTCGTTAATAGCTATATAAACTACTTTTTTATTAAGAAAAATATTAATTAAAAAAGCTTTTATTATAAAAGAGATATTATAAAAAGCTTTAAATTTAATAAATTAAAGGTTATTTAAAAAAGTAAGTTTAAAAAGCAAGAAGGTTAAAAAAATAAGGGTTTTAACGACTAGTAGTAAATATAGCTTAAGAATATATATATATATTATTTTAATAGTAATATTCCCCTAGCGTTATTAACCCCTATCTATAGTTATTAAGTAAAAAGTCGTTGGTTGCCTAATAATTCCCTATTAACAAATATTTGCATCGAGATATGTGCCAGCTGCAAGCACCTGCAAGCACCTGCGCGCACCCGCATGCGGGGCTGGCCAAGTTGCAAACACAGACCCCGCCCTCTAGAGTTACTCTTGGGTTCCCCATCTTCTTCCCTTCTATTTTCTTTCTTTATTTTTTTCAACCTTTCTATCATCTCCTACTTCCATCACCACCGCCCTACTCCCATCACCACCGCAAACCGAAAAGCCCCAGGGACAGTCTATCGCAGCCATGTCTTCAAAAGTCGATCGCGAGGCCTTGTTCTTCGAGCTGTACAACGAGCACAGGTCTACCTCTCCCAAAGAACCTGTTTCCGAACCCGATCATCTCAGCAGGACGGAGCTCATTGAGTGCTGTTCCCTCATCGACGCTGCGTGCAAGGCTCTGCACCCAGAAGCATGCGCCAATCCCGACAGAATGGAGAGCTTCCTCAAGCAGGTCTTCAAGGGGTGGTCTTCCAACGATGATCCTCCTGCACTTGCAGACTCGGATCCATCGTCCCTGCAAAACATGATCACCACGCCCATGTTCTGTGAAGCTCACAAGGCAATGATGATTGGGCTAACAAGTGCGGTTAGATGCGGTAGGAGAAAAAACGCCGGTTTACATCATTCATCTAGAGCTTGATCCGATGAGGCTATCCTTTGAGCTGGTATCCTGGGACAAGACGGATGTAGTCGCGGACAAAGAGGGCAACTTTATGAATGACAAGGATCCATTCGGTATTTTATACACTTTCGAAGCCGCCGTGGAAGAGGTCAGGGTGAAGTGTGAAGACCGTTTTCTCGACTACAACACAGCTCGTGCAATTGCGTATGCCCGTCACTTTCTCAGAGCGTCGAGGCAGGGAGGGAACATGCGCCTGGACAGATGCTACACCTTTGCTCAGTTTCCGGTCGTCCTCGACCTGTTACCGGCCGTGGATGGGAAATCCGGCACTAATTCGATGCTGCGAAGGTATCTGGGAGCCATACCCGCGTGTCTTCAGGGTGGTCAATCAACATGAAGGCAGCCAGATGACGCAGGGAACGGTTCTGGTGCAATGGGATTCAAACCCGGAGGTGACTGGGGGGAATAAGGACTCTATTACGAATCGCATCCAATGCTAGCCCAATTCGATAGTTGAGTAACAGAGTCTGTGTTCCCATAGCTTGGTTCAACCGCGCAATGATTGACTTACAGTGGTTGAATGTACATTAACTCCTCCTCTTAGAGCCATTGGCTGGCGGCGAGAGCTTGCACCAGGTAGTCCGGACTGAATACTAGTGCTGCAGGGCGATGATGGCTTAACACTTGGTTGCACTCTGCATAATCACCCCATACGTAGGCTACAGCGTTTGCACAGTGGGCAATTGATTTATCGACTTGCCTCGAAATTCTGACTGCTTTACTGGCCCAGCTCGGGTTTCTTGAATGACACATTCTGTTTGTCTAGATACTGTCTAAAAGCGTTGATCGACGCTCACCCAAAAGCCATACTCACCTGTCTGCTCATCTTCCGCGAAATAAACTGGCATCATAAAGGAGGATCAAAGAAGAGAAAATAAAAAGAGAGAGCAGAAGAAGAAGAAAGAATAGAAGATGAAACACCACAAAACCCCCATCTCACCCCAGACCTAGACAATCTTCCCAGTCCGCGCCTTCTTCACAACCCCCCTCGCATGCAACTCCTCAACCAACCCATACAGCATCCCATCGCACCCTTTAGCGGCAACAATATCAACCCCCAGCGGCAGCTCCTGCATCACCCCCGTCGCGCCCGACACACCCACGCCGAAGCTCCCCAGCGGTGCGCACAGGTCCGGAAACCCGGCGAGCGACACGGCGAGGCCGACGGGCAGCCTGTTCACGTAGCTAGTGTACCTATCCAATTCCTCGCGCGCGGCGTCGCATCTGTCTTGCCTGCCGAGGCCGGAGTCGCATTCGAGGGTGATGTTTAGGGTTAGGAGATCTACTTTTGTGTAGTAGTTTTGGTCCAACAACTTGCCTATAAAGGGGTTTCCTCCGCTAGAAGATGTTAGCCTTTACTTTTCAAATTCTGGGATAAGGTATGTAGGTAGGTAGGTACTTACTTGTCGGAAACGTCGGGCTTGTAGAGAAGGGCGTAGGTGGGAGGGGAAAAGTAAATGAGCAAAGCATTCGAGCAGGATTCCTCATCAGGGGCGAGAAATTCCTCCGTCACCCATTCCCTGTACACTTCTACGCGGGACAGCGTCTCCTCGTAAATGGCCTCGGCATCGGGAACGCTGCCCTTGTTCCACCTCTGGCGCGTTCTAGGCACCATGTAGGGAAACTCGCCTTCATGCGCAGCCTCGTAATCTGCCACGAAATCCCGTCCAAACTCTGTCCACTGCTCGTAGCCGGTGAGGTTCTGGTATCCCTCGACGATGACCTGTCCGAGCGGGAGGTCAAACGCATCTGCGGGCCGCGTCTCGTTCCATCTAATGTCGAGAGAGGTGTAGTTGACGGTTCCTGAAGTAATGTCCTCGAGGACGGAGATGAAGTTTTGTATGGCGGCGCCGAGCTCCGGCTGAGTCTTGTTCCACTCTTCGATTTCCTCTGCCGCGAGGGGATCCAGGATAATCTCGGTCGGGTACGTGGAAAACTTCTTTTGCCAAGAGTCTCCGAGCAAGACCTTGTTCATCTTGGACCACAGTGCGGGATCTCTAGCTAGTACGCCGACGGTGTCGAGGCTGGGGGACAGAGGCAGCGCGCCATCCGTCGAAACACCATCCTGCGTAGGTCTATTACCCAACACGCCATTGACATGAGCAGGAATCCTCACGCTCCCTCCCGTGTCCGACCCAACGCAAGCGTCAAGCCAGTCGTAGCTTGCCACCGCAGAGCCACCTCCCCCCGAGCTGTCACCAGGACTGTTGTACCCGTCGCCGCGAGGGTTGACGGGCAGGAGATAGTCGACGTTTTCCGTCACGTAGGGCCCTCCGAAAGCAAACTCGGAGAGCTTGTTCTTGCCGACGACGACGGCGCCTGCGTCGATGAGCTGCTGGACCGCGGCGGCAGTGGCGTTTTGCCGTGGGTAGAGGTTGTATTGCGCCTTGCTGCCGAAGCTGGTCCGGAGGCCGTCGAGGTGGAAGAGGTCCTTGACGCCGATGCGGATGCCGGCGAGGGGTTTCTTGGGCGAGGGAGTGTGGTATAGCCGGGATGGGACGGCGATGGTGAGGCCTGCGTCGGATTCTACGGCCGCGGGGAGGGGTCGGTGTGTGCCGTTGATGTCTTGGTACGATGACTGGTCATGTTAGTTTGATACCTAGATGTGTCTGTTGGTGTTTACCTGGACAAAGGCTTGGCTGGCGTCGGGATATAGGCGGTACGCTTGGTATGCTTTGCCAGTGTAGCGATGCAGCAAATATGGTCCGTCGTTTACCATGCCGTTGACCGTGACGTTTAGGTCGTCTCGACCATCTACCTTGAACACACCATGAGGTGCTGGTGCTGTGGTGTTGTCATTGTTGTGTTTCGGTTTAACATATGTGACTAAAGATGAGTGTTGGCAAATATTTTCCTGTCAGTTTTATACGAGACGTACCATGACCAAAGTCCCGATTCCATACATCATCCCTCTCCTCATAACCGTCAAAGACGACGGACAGCTCGTCATCGTCGTAGGCGTCCTCGAGCGTAGCCACCGTCATAGGAACGAGGTCATCATCAACAAGCCCGTCCCCAAGCTTGGGATTCCAGTCATCTATGCGCCACGCCTCGGTAGGGGGCACAAAGTACTCGACGTCCCCGACTTGGATCTGCCGGGAGGCTGAAGCGGCGGCCGCGGTCCCGGCTTGGAGGAGGGCGATGACCCAGTGGCTTGGCGGCATTGTAAAATAAAAGAAGAAAAGGAAGGCCAGATTTCTATGAATTAGAGACCGTGATGGGAAAGCAAAGAACGACGACTTGAAGTGCATCAAGTGTTGATGATGATGTTTTTACATTGAGCTGTATGACATGGACACCACCCTTTTATATTCCCCTCCCTTCCCCTCGCATATCTGCATCTAGATCCTTTGAAGATTAATCTATACCTGTCATTCACCAATCAGCAACAATATTTCTCGGCAAAAAAATCAAAAATCGTCAATGTTGATTTGCGGGTTCCGTGCGTCGGGCATGTTAGTATTCTTCGTCCAAGAACAATACTAAGAAAACTGGCCCGATGTGGTTCCGCCCAACGGAGCTATTGGTGAGTGAATCAAGCAAAACGCACGATGCTCATCCCGGTCAGCTGCCAGACTGTTGGCTACAATGTAGTGAGACAAATTACTGAGACATTGCAGGGGGTCGAATTTGGGGGTCACTGGCGTGGGATGTGTGCTACGTGAGCGGGTTGCTAGCGGTGTTGTAGTGTTTTTCTTTTTCTTTTTTTTTTTGGTGTTACTAACATGATCTAACGCTGCTTACGAGATGCTTGTGGAAGCCATTTGTTGTGCAATCTCTGTTGAGATCTCTTTTTTGTCTAGTATCGTCGAGAAGTAGCACAAGGTGTGGTATAAAAGTAGTGTAAAATTCCCTCTTCAATGGCAAGAAAGACGTCAAGTGGATTTATACGGATGCTGCCGATGGCATTTCTATGAAATACTAACGGTTAGATCCGTCGACGGGAGCAAAAGAAATCGGGGCTATTTAATGTGCCTCAGATTCAGCCGCAGACTAAATCTACTTGATCAAACGGCACAGCAACAGCACAGCTTAGTATCATTGACTTTTTTTTTCTTTTTTTTCTTTCCCCCCCTTTTTTTTCGACGCAATCAGCGCACAGCCTAGTTTAACTCTAGACGTTGCGTATGAGATGCCAAACCAGCCCAGCATCCCAGTACCCAAATTCTTTTCTGACAACGCGCAGTACCAAGTTCAATGTCATGAAATCACGACCATCTCACTAAATCAAAAGAAGCTCAGATTGAACGCCACGATGGCATACATTAAAAAATTCCCCCTCTGTTCCAGCTGCAGTATCAGTTAAATCAAATGTCCAAGCCACACCACGCACTTCCCGAAAACGAATCAACCTCAGCATAGCAAACAACCCAAATCACCACCGTGCACTAAAAAAAAAAAGAAAAGAAAAGAAAAGAAAAGAAAAGAAAAGAAAAGAAAAGAAAAGAAAAGAAAAGAAAAGAAAAGAAAAGAAAAGAAAAGAAAAGAAAAGAAAAGAAAAGAAAAGAAAAGAAAAGAAAAGAAAAGAAAAGAAAAGAAAAGAAAAGAAAAGAAAAGAAATCCACAAAATGCACGCAAACAAAATCTAAGGAAATCAC